>PVKA01016594.1:0-47609 GCA_004027165.1 Ctenomys sociabilis
AAAAAAAAAAAAAAAAAAAAAAAAAAAAAAAAAAAAAAAAAAAAAAAAAAAAAAAAAAAAAAAAAAAAAAAAAAAAAAAAAAAAAAAAAAAAAAAAAAAAAAAAAAAAAAAAAAAAAAAAAAAAAAAAAAAAAAAAAAAAAAGCCATGTGGAAAAAAACTTGGGAAGGACAAGTTTTCTCTGAACCATAATGAAGCAGGAGAAAATGTCTACAGCATTAACAGCTTGAGCATGGGCAGAGCTTCACGTTGAAATGTAGACTGCTCAGACAGTTTTTCTAATTAATGATGACTGAGTCATAAAAAGAAAGAAAAGTTGGCTCCAACCTGATGCTGAGAGAAGGATGCTTTCCTTTAAAATGCCTGAGTAGGTGTCTCCTGAAGCTTGTATCCTCCACTGTCCTCCAGCTCTGATGCCTACCCTTCTGGTACTTTCTCGTGGTTAGAGTGGACAAGAAAAATGAATCATAGCTCAACTGGAATTGGGGACCTCAGTTGGGCCAAATAAATGATTGGTAAGGATATTGATGGGAATGAGGAAGGCGCTTCCATGTAGTAAATAGAGTATGGCTGATATGTTTATTTTATTTTTTTGAGACAGGGTCTCAATATGTAGCATAGGCTGGCCTCAAATTCATGGTGATCCTCCTGCCTCAACCTCGCAAGTACTGGGATTATAGGTATGCACCACCATGCCTGACTTAATTATGACTGACCTTGTATACCAACTACAGCACAATTTGAGGGGTTCTGGATAGTCCTTGGTCAAAAGCAGCTTTGTGCAGTAAGATCCCTGTTCCTGAAGTTTCACCTTCAAAAACTTCCTCTGGGTTCCTCTTGCCAGGAGAAATCCTCCAGAGAGGAGAGCATTAACTGACTCATGATAAAGTGTCAGAAACACAATCAGAAGGACCTTTAAGCCTCCCTTATCAGGTTGAAAGCAGAACTCTCTGACAACATCTGCTTGTGTGTTCCAGGGATATAGAAACTTCAGTTAGGCAAGGAAACCCGTGCCAAGGTTGTATAACTTCTATAAAACTCTTTAAACTAAGCCAAATGTTTTTCCTTCCTCTCCACTTCATAGGGCACTGGAACAAATGTGCTCCTGTAAGGCAGTCTTGGAAGCCTCCATACATCCCAGCATGTCTCCCGACAACCTAGTTTTCTGGGGACATATATTTCAAACTCTTCCCTATGTGGAGTGCTTCCAATTGGTCCACTCCAAATTATCAATAAGACTTTTGCCTATACATGATAAAACTGCAAAAAAAAAAAAAAAAAAAAAACTGTGGAGTCTTGGTTATTTGTGTGTACACATAGACTTACACAATCTAGTAAGCTAGGGAAGAACAAAAAAACTGCCAAATGGGGGCATATGATAAACCCAAATCATAGATATATTAGTTCAGCACTCATACACTCAAGAAGCAGCCATTCCCTCAAGTTAATTCATACAAGGGGCTGGATAGCACCATTAAGACACATGAAAATAAGAATCAGAGGAACCTTAGCCATGAGGCTAGTCTTCAAATAATCCTTGGAAAAGCCAACTACCTCAGCTTTATGGAAAAATCAGAAATCCCAGGACAGCAATCAAGGCACTAGAAGCTGAAAGCCATTGGAGATCCAAGGTGACTCAGAGCAGCCACCTGGTAGACCTGCAACCACTGATGCTCTGCCATTTAACCCACTTCACTCTTTTTTCATGCCCTGCCTCTTCCCATCCACCTTCCCAACTAAGAATGTGATTGATTCTACTTCATTTCCAAGCCATTAGGATAGTACCATTCTAGCCAGGCTTTCACAGAGGTCACCAGCTGTCCTGCTTCTCAGGGAACAGACTCAACTGGGAGCTGAAGACATCACAATTTCTCTTGGTTGGTTGGTTGGTTGGTTGGTTGGTTGGTTGGTTTTATGATTTTTTTTGAAACAGATCTTATTATGAGTTCCAGCCTCAGATTCACTGTGTAGCCCAGGATGACCTCAAACTCACAGTGATCCTCCTGCCTCAGTCTCCTGAGAGCTGGGATTATAGGTGTGTATCATCGCATACCATAATTTCTCTTCAGAAAAGACTGTGAGCCCAGCCAGTGTGTGATGTACCTGGGAATGTAGAGCACCCAAGGTCTACATGGAGGACTAAGACAGTGTTCATTACAGTGGATGGGGGAAAAAAAAACAACACAGGTTTCTAGAGTATCATGTTCCCAAATAGAAAATCACCTTGATCATGAAAACCAGATAAAGAGGATTGATGCTGGCCAGGGTCCCAACTCAAACATCAACCCCATTGTGTATCTACAGCTCTACCACCACCCCTCTGGGGGTTCTAGTTTCCTCTATTAAAACAAAATGCTACCTCAGCATAAATTTACTGAATATTCTTTACTGACATCTATAAAACATTATTGAGAGAAGTTAAAGGACTAAATAAGTGAAGAAATGTACCATGGTTGTATATTAAAAAACTGTTGTTAAAATGTTAATTCTCTCAAATTTACCTATAGATTCAGTATAACCCCAATCAAAATTCCTAAAAGCCATTTACGAATGGATTTTTCTTTTTTATAGATTGCCAAGTGGCTCTTAAAATTAAAGTGGAAATGAAAAAAATGCTAGAATGGCCAAAATATTCCTAAGAACAAAGTTAAAGGGCTTCTACTAGCTGATTTTTAAGATTTACACTAAGTAATTAAATAATTAAGACAAATTAGCATTCTAGTAGGATATATAAACAATGCAGTCAAAAACATAGTCTAGAAATAGACCTACATATATACAGCTAGTTGATTTTCAACAAAGGTACCAATGAAGAACAAAATATCTTTTCAACAAACAGACTAAAATAATTGTCCTTTCTTTTTCTTTTCTTTTTTTTTTTTCAATGGTATCAGGGATTGAACACAGGACTTTGCCCTTGCCAGGCAGGCAAAATTAACTTCACTGAGGCAGGAGGATTGCTGTGGTTGCAAGGTCAACCCTGTCTCAAAAAAAAAGATTTTAAAAACCTTCAACTCTTTGTATCATACCAAAAAAATTAATTGAAATAGATCCTAGACATAAACGAAAGGCCAAAATCAGTCAGAGTTTAAGAAAAAACTGCTGGTCATTGTGGTGCACACCAATAATCCCAGCACTTGGGAAACTGAGGTAGGAGAACTAAAGTAAATTCAAGGCCAGTTTAGGATACATACTGAGTTCAGGGTCAAACTACACAGGAGACTCTATCTCAAAAAACAAAAACATAAAATAGCTTCATGAATTTAAGGTAGGCAACATTTCACAGGCAAATTTTAAAAAATTAACTCCAAAAGCAAGACTCCATCATAATATGGCTTCAAGACAGAAGTGGCAGCATATGTCTATAATTCTAGCAATGTCCATTGTTCATAGAAAATAAAAGGCAAAACCACTTTGGAAAAAGGCCTACTGTGTCCTTTATTAAATTATAAAATAAAACCTGATGGCTTAATAATTTCATCTCAAATATCCATGAAAAGCTGTATAAAAGAATATTCATAGACATTTCACTAATAATAATAATAAAAACAGAAAGTGGACCAGGTGTCCATCTATAAAATAAAAAAAATTGTAGGAAATTATATGCATACTTGAGTAGGAGGAGGCACAGGTTACTCTTGTAAGATCAAATCTCAAAACATTATACTGAGTGAGAAAAGGTACATAAATAACCACACAATACATAAGTCCAATTATAGTCAGGAACAACATAATATTTCAGTCAACCATGAACAAAATATACCACAGTAGTCCCATAAGATCATACCACCTGTTGAGATCCCAGCTATCTTATTTGTGTACATACACTCTGACATTCATACAATGATAAAATTGCCTAGCATCACATTCCTCAGAACATCCCCATTATTCAGTAATATATGACTATATTTGAAGTTCAGTACAGATACAATTAGTTGATATTAAAACAAAAACAAAAACGGGACTCCTACTGCACTGGAGCACACCATGAAGGCACTTTCCAGGATGATGATAATATTCTGTATCTTTTACCTTATTTTAATATGATAGGGTCTTGCTATGCTGCTGAGGCTGGCCTTGAATTTCCCCCTCAGTTTCCTAAGCAGCTTGGACTACAGGTGTGTACTACCATGCCCAGATCTTTTATTTAATAACAGCTTTATTGATAAATATTTTAATACCATAAAGTTCACTCTTCTAAAGTACAATGGAACAGTTTTTAGAATATTCACAGAGTTATGCAACTGTCACCACAATCTAATTCCAGAAGAAACATGATACACCCTAGTACTCACCCTCCCAAGTCCCTGGCAACAACTAATCTACTTTCTGTCTCTATATAGTTGCCTATTTTGGACTTTCATATAAATGGAATCATAGAATACGTGGCCTTTTGTCTCTGGCTTCTTTTACTTAGCTTAATGTTTTCTAGGTCCTCCTATATTGTAACATATATCAGTGAGTCCTTTTTATGGACAATTCTGTTGTTTGTTGATCCATTTATTTATCATTTAAATTGAACATTTAGGAAGAAATTTGACTGGAAAAGATACAAACAAGTTCCTAGGGTGATGGAAATGTTTTTGATTGACATGGAAGGTGCATGGGTATACATATTTGTCAAAAATCATCAAGGTGTATATTTAGAATATGTGAATTTTTTTTGAGACAGGGTCACCCCCTGTTTTTAAGGCTAAACTTAAATTCACTATGTAGCTTAGGTTAGCCTTAGAAATTTTCCTGTCCCATCCTCCTGAGAACTGAGACTACAGGTGTCTACCACTATGCCTATCCTAGTTACCTATAATTTTAAAACATGTTCACTAGAATAAAGATAGCCTCTTTAATATATGGTGCTGTTAAAACTGGCTTTCCACATGCTGAAGACTAAAACTAGACCCATTCACTAAACTAAAACCAAAATGGATCAAAAATCTAAATATTAAAACAAAAATACTAAAACTAGTGGAAGAGAAAGTAGGTAGAAATCTTGAAGACATAGGGATAGGCAGAGAGTTCATGAACAAGAATGAAACTACATGGGAAATACTTCAAAGAATCAACAATGGGGATCTCATCTTATTAAAAAGCTTTTTGCACATCACAAACAGAATAAAAAGAAAACCCATGAACTGGGAAAAAAAATTTAGCCAACTGTCTCTCAGACAGAGGACTTCTATCTAAAACATATAAAGAACTTTTAAAAAATCAGGTCCCCAAAATGCAAAGACCCAATCAAAACATTGGGCATCTGAGATAAAAATATATTTCTCAGAGAAAGAAATACAAATGGCAAATAGAATGTGAAAAAATGTTCAACCTTATTGATCATTCAAGAAATGCAAATCAAAACAATACTGAAAGGATGGCTAGCATCAAGAAATCAACTAATAACAAGTGCTGGTGAGGCCATGGAGAAGAAGGGACGCTTTGCTTCTCCACTGCTGGGAGGGGTGCAGACTGGCACCATCAGTGTAGAAATTTCTCAAAAAAAAAAAAAGAAACAAACAAACTAGGATTAGAGGTCTCATTCAACCCTGCTGTCCCCTTGTATATATTTTCCCAGAAAACTTGAAAACATCATACCACACCAATTTGTTCTCCCATGTTTATAACAGCATAATTTGTCATAGCTAAATCTTGGAAACAACTCAAATGCCTATCAACTGAGGAATGGATAAAAAAGATGTAGTATTTTAATACAATGGAATATTACTCAGTGGTAAAGATAAACTCAAGATTTTTATAGGTAAATGAATGTAACTAGAGACCATACTCATAAGTGAAATAAATCAGACCCAGATGTGTAAACATTATATTGTCCACCTAGTTATAAAAACCAAAGGTACAATAGATATCATGAAAGGGAAAGAAACTGTTCAAAAGAAAAGAGCTAGGATGGGGAAAAGGAAAAAAAGAAAGAAGGAAAAAGATAGATAGATAGATAGATAGATAGATAGATAGATAGATAGATAGATAGATAGATGATAGATAGAAAGACAGACAGACACACTCAAGATCGCTAAGATAATTGTACTACTAATTTCTATTGGTTTACTGAAAGGAACAGGTAATGCCTAATATTGAATGCCTATATCCGATAATCTGAATAACTACTTTGAAGATAACAATATGCAATATAACAACCATTGTTCATTTCCTGTCTTATTTGGAAATTCTGTATCATTTTTATTGGATTTTTAAAATTTTTATTTTATTTAAGATACAAAAAATGTAAAAAAGAAGCCCAAGAAGAATAGAATAGAGAAATACAGAAAAAGGGAAAAGAATAAAAAGAACATTTTTTTAGGAAGTAATTGCTCCTTACTTTAGATATGGCTATCATTGGTTATTTGAGGAATAGAAGTACACTCAAGTCAGGCTGGCCAGATAGCTCAGTGAACTAAACCACCTGCTTAGGCAGAGCACAGGGGTCAGGATTTGATCCCTGGCATGTTGTACCTGCCCCACACCCAAGGCCTACTGAGACTGAGATTGAGACTCGGTGTGGTGGCATGCACCAATCCCAGTGCTTGGGAGGCTGAAAACAGGAGGATCACTATGAATCTGATCTGTGTAGACCTGTATTAAATACATTTTAAAAAAAGAAAGAAATACACTCAAGTCAAACATATTCATCAGCTTTTGCCAGTTGTTCTCAGTGGAGTCCAAACCATACTCAGGATCAACTCATGAATCCCCAAACTCCTAACTAACTAATCTTTGTTGTTGTTGTTTTTTGTCTTTTTGAGACAGGGTCTCACTATGCAGTTCAGGCTGGTCTTAAGCTCACTTTGTAGCTCAGGCTGGTCTCAAACTCACAACAATCCTCCTGCCTCAGCCTTCTGAGTGCTGGGATTACAGGCATGCGCTACCACGCCCAGCTCTAACTAACTAATCTTGATTAGTTCTCCTCATCTTTGGCAGAGCATGCACACTCAAGATCGCTAAGATAATTGTACTACTAATTTCTATTGGTTTACTGAAAGAAACCAATGGAATATGGTTTATAGAACTGTCTATTCTGCAGAGCCAACCCAGCTAATCTACAGTCCTGCTTGCTGAAGAAATGGCCCTGCTGGCCTAAGGCCTTTTGACTTTGGCCTGACCAGTCCCGGCACAGCTCCCCAGCTGATCATCCTCCCTCTGATATCATCTGAGCCTTTTGCTTATTGAGGAACTTTGTAATGCGGAGGTGTCCACAGGACAGATTTTCCTACTGCAAGAGAGAGATAATATCTGGTTAGCCTGGCAGTTCTACTCTATATTTTGATATAAATCAATAAGTTAGCTTCACATTAAAAAAAAAAAAAAAAAAAAAAACTCATTTTAAGCCAGAAGGAGGCCATGCCAGGCAGTGATGAGGAATGTGAAATAGCACTGGGAAGGAGGATACAGCTACCAGTTGGGTCAGGATACCCTGAGCAATGAGCACACTGTCTCCTTGTCAAAAGAAAGTAATTACATAGTCTAAAAATGAACAGATCATGGCACTTTCATTTGTTCTGACCCAGTAGACTACCTAGAGATTGCACCTGTGTATCCTCCTGAAGGCCCCAGTCCCAACGTGTTTGGGTATAGGGGTGGATGAATGTGAGAGCCATGGATTATAAAGAAAACACTCCCAATATGAGCCAGCAGGTAGCAAGTATTATGTCAATGATAGCTAATAGGTTATGAGCCCTAGTAGGCTGTTCAAACAGCAGAGGGACTTCTGTACCACTCCAACCACACACACCATGCTGAGCTCTTCACCAATGCCTGCCATGCCGTTTGCTTCAAGGCCTCCAGCGAGGCCTGCAGACCAAACTACCACGAAGAATTAGAATGCACCATTGTAGTCGTTAAAATGGAGGAATGTTCAAATTCTGCTAAGGTAGGGTTTCTGCCTAACAGCAAGGGCAGCGGCAGAAGCTCTGTGAAAGAGGAAAGAGGAATGAAGTCTCTTGGCATTAAGGCACAGAGGTGAAAATAAGCACAGCTGAAGGGAGGTGTGGTTTGACCAGAAAAGCACTCACAGTCAAGGATAGCAGCAGGAACCAATATGGAGACGCACCCAGCTGGAAGGAGCAAACACTCAAGGGAAACTTCCTGGAAGAGACAGCACAGGTCTTAAATGATAGGAAGAATTTAGATACAGTCAGACAAGGCACAGAAGTGCTTTGCATGTTGCAGGCTGGACAGTGGCCTAACTAAAGATGTTCACATCCTAATAAACCCCAGAACTTGTAAACAGGTTACATCCCATGGTAAAAAGGATTTTTCAGACATAATGAAAGTAAGCATCTTTCTTTTTTTTCGGAAGTAAGCATCTTGAAACGAGACATTAGCCTGCATTATTCAAGTGGGCTCAATATAATCAAAACAGGAAGGTAAGAGATCAATGTAAGTACTATACTAGAAGTAACAGTGAAGTGAGGAGGCGATCAAGAGCCAAGGAGCACAGGCAGCCTCCAAATGCTGAGAAGGCAAGAAGCTTCCAGAGGAAGCTCAGACAAGCACACACTATAATTTCAGCCTCCATAAGAATTCATTTCAAATTTTTGGTCTCCAGAAGTTCAAGATAATAAATGTGTGTTTTGAGCCACCAAATCTGTGGTAATTTGTCATGGCAACAATTGCAAACTAGTATATTACAAAATCAGTAGAAATATAACCCAGAGCTGGCCAAATACCTCAGCAGATTAAAGCACCTGCAAGCAGGCGTAGGGGCTGGGGGTTCCATCCCCGGGCCTGCTGTTCTGGCCCGGCCCCTGGGAGCATGCTGAGACGAGACTGAGACTGGGTATGGTGGTACATGCCTGTAGTCCCAGCTCTTGGGAGGCTATAAACAGGCTGATCACTAAGAGTCTGATCTAGTAGACTCTGCACACTCTGTAGACCCTTCCCTAAAAATACAAAAAAAGAAAGAAATGTAACCCATACATCATTCCTATATAATCCCCTTCTCCACACCCTGGGTAATACATAACCCTCCAGAGATTTCACTCCATCAAAAAGAGTTAGAATGCATGCAAGTGTGGTCCCTATTAGGCACTACTTCATACATTCATTCACTCAGCCAGAGAATGGAGCTAGGACTCCATTCTGAGAGATTCATATCAGTATCTCTACCCTCAAAAAATGAAGAATCTAGTGGGAGATATAAATGTGGCAAAAGGTAATTACAATACAAGGATATACTAAATACTTTGATGAAGGTTGGCAGAGTAGAATGTAAAAGCACAAAGGAGAGCCAACTAATCCAACTTCCCACAGGACTAAATGTCTCTGCATAGGAGATCTCAGTTGGACAAAGAAATAAGAGGAAATGGAATCCAAACAGATGGAACTATATCTACCAAGATAAAGGCAGAAGAAGATATACAGAACCATAGATGAATTCGAGATTTCCAGGACAGAGATCAGAAGCTGAGGTAAATGGCTCCTGATTATAGTGATACATGCTGCACAGGTACTTTTTTCAGGTCCTTCACTAGTAGGACAAAAGGTTCAGTGGCTTTAGGAAGGTTCAAAGATGGACAAGAAATGCATTCTCCCACACAGAAGTTTGGAGTTGTTTAGCACCAAAGAGAGAAGGTGTTGGAAGGAAATCACTGGGATGAGGAACTTTGATCCCATTTATTCTGAGTGACAGAATGCCTGGGATGTCACACTTCACTCAGTGCCAATTGTTTCCCCCTGCTACCCCTATACCCCCCACACACACACAGTGTACACTGAGAAGCAACAAATTCATCTTCCAGTGGTTATGTTCATTAGTAAAATTAAGAGTTCCATGCAGAAAATACACTGACATCTCCAGTTGGTTTCCAGCCTGAGACATTCCCAGATGGCTCAAACCTTAAATTATCTAGAGAAGGCAATAGTATTATTGTATCTGCATGCAGAAAATATACACATATCTGATACTATATATGAGTGGTGAATGAACAGTGCTTTGCCACGAAGGTGAAAAAATCTGGAAGGGAAAAGAAAGGAAAAAAAGAATGAGAAAAATAAAAAGAAATCAAGGAAAGGAAAATACAGTTAGAGAGAAGGCCTTAGGCCAATCATTTCCTCTATCTGAAACCATTCCTAATCTTGTGTAGCACAGATATAGAGGGATATCTCCCATTTTGAACAATGAATGAGTGTAGACCAGATTTTTCAAGACTGTTGAAAGCTTTCTAGAACTCCTGACCTCAACAAACAAGATGAGGACCATGAGTGGCAGAGGCATATGCAATGAGGCCACAGGAACAGAATGGTTCTTTCTGGGTCACTATCTAATCCCTTAAAGCACAGATCTTGTCCATAATGGGAATTTGGCCCAGGGATTGTGTGCCAGCAGAAGAGGAATGCATGAGGAACTATAGTGAATATCTAGGAGAAATTTCTACAAATACTTTTAATTACCACTATTTAAGTGCTAAGACTCTGAATCCTAAGAAGCAACACTTTTTCCTCCCTAAGCAAGAGGAGAAATTAAAAGAACTCACTGTGCTTAGTAATTGCGTTGGTGTGAGCCCACACTCAGCAGAACATGGTGAAGGGGGTGGGCAAAGTAATGGAGATCTCAGCCAAGTTCCAGATGGTACAGACACAGAGATGGTGGGAGCTACAGCAGGGAGGGCAGGACGCCAACCAGGAGAGAACTATTCCAAAGAAAACTGCAGAAGCAATGTGTGGGGAAAGTTAAATCTTTGTGATTTAGATAGACACAGGTGCTCCAGAGGGGGCTCCAGTCAATAACCTACGTTCTGGTTTCTTCTCAGCAGTAGATGCTGCAGAAGTAGAGCTGCTGATTGGGTTTGACTGGGTCAGTGAGTTTGAAGGGAACATATATAGGCAAGAGACAAGGAATTCTGACTCCACTACTCATTGGCCATTGTAATCTTGGGCCAGTTACTTCTGCTCTGAAACTATTTCCTCATCTTGCAAAGAGCAAGAGTGGAGGGGTTACAGTCTCTTTGGTAAGTATCTAAAACCTATAGACATAGTTGAAAGACAGGACTTTGATAACTCTCTATCCTGTATTCTACCAAGATATGAAGATATGCTCCTAGTACCTCTATGCTTAAACTATCCACCATCTTTTCTTTCCAATTTTCTTAGTCATTTTTCTGACTTTTCCAGCCAGTGAGCTTGCTAGTGAGCACCCTTCCAGGTTTTTCAAGAAGGGACCTGCTAAGGATACATGCAGGACAAAGCCTCAGGAGAGCTCCTTGTACAAGTCTTTTTTTTTTTTTTTTTTTAATGTAGTTAGTACAGGGTCCACAGGGTCTTGCTACACAGATTGGACTCTAGTGATCCTCCTGTTTTCAGCCTCCCAAGTGCTGGGGATTATAAGCATGAGCCACCACACCCAATCTCAATTGCCCTCTTCAGTGCCCCCCAGGGTGGGTCTGGCACGGCATGCCGAGGATCGAACCCCAGTCCCTGAATCTGCCTTAGCAGGTGCTTTAATCCGCTGAGCTATCTAGCCAGCCCCAAGTCTGTTGTCAGAGGCCCAAATCTTTAAGTCTGAGAAATTCCAAGAAATTGGTGGCTCTTCCTGACTGCCTAGACATCCACTATGGACCCATCTTCTTCCATAGTGATATGGCCAAAGCTATCTAACCATGTGAAGATTCTTCTTCCTTAACTCACCAAAATCTTACTTGACCCCTGTGTCTTCAAAGCTCTACTTCAATTAGACTGACATCATAAAACTCATCAAGGCCTAAAGGATTAGTAGCCAGTGCAGTACTAACCCATAAGAGAAACTTATGGGTTACCTAAAGTTCCACTATTGGAACACAAACGGGGAATGACTTATGTGTGGTAATTAGAACAGCATTTTTTAAGGCTCTGTGGAACATATCTATGGCTGTGACACATCCTATTACTGATTGGGACCTAACTTCCATGACATCCTGCCCCCTGGTCAGCCACTGCAAACATGGTTATGGAGGACACAGATAATACAATCTGGCTTAGTCTTCCTAACTTTCTGCTTCTAAATGCCAAAGGAGGTTTATTTTCCCTCTCAGATGAAATAAAAAGGTTTCCTAGGTTATAAGAAACAAAAATTTACATAAGACAGAATCAGATGGAAGAAATAAGTATTGTTTTGGAATCCCAGAGAAGGGAAAGTGATCAAAATCCTTACATGAATGTAAAATCACCAAAAAAGTATAATATTCACTCCTACTAGATGAAGTTGGCAAAAGAAGTGACATTTGCTATTACCGCTGTTACTGTTTTAGTTCTGCTTTCAAAGCCAGCATTTTCAAACAGTCATATGGAAATATGCAGCACATAAAATTTACTCATTTAAAGTATACAATTAAATGGTTTCTAGTATATTCACAAAGTTGTGTAATCATTGCCACCATCTAATTTTATATTTCATCATTCTCCCCAGAAAACTTTTACCCATGAATAGTTGCTTCCCATTGAGTCCCTACCCATCTCCCACCCCTAGAAACTTCTTATCTTTTCTACTTTCTATATAGATTTACAACATGGCATTTTGCCTCTACAGATACTTATGATTAAAGTTTTCCAGCATCATATGGAAGTGATGTTTCAATCAAGATCTGATGATGTATATATGAATGGTCAAGAAGTACATGAAGAGATATTCATCATCGTTAACCATTAAGGAAATACAAATCAAAAACAACACGATCTACCACCTTACACCCAGGAGAGTGTTTAGTATAAAAAAAATTTTTTTAAAGACAAAAAATAACCACTGTTGGCCAGGATTTAGAGAAGCTGGAATCTTTGTACACTGCCGGTAGGGAGATAAAATGGTGACATGACTATAAAAACAGTATGGTGGTTCCTCAATAAAATTAAAAATAGAAGTATCACATGATCAATTTTGAGTATATATCCCCAAAACTGAAAGCAAAATGTCTGATAGTTGTTGATCCATATTCACAGTAGCGTTATTCTCAAAAGTCAAGAAACAACCCAAGTGTCAACATCCAAAGATGGATGGCTAAACAAAATGTGTGTGTGTGTGTGTGTGTGTGTGTACAGAAATGTTACTCACAGAATTATTCCACCAGGAAAAGGAAAGAAGTTCTGACACATGCTATAATATGAATAAGCTTAAGCACAAGTTAAGTGAATTACAATATTACAAATACTTTTGATTCTACTTAGATGTGGTATCTAGCATAATTGAATTCAGAGTCAGAAACTAGAACAGTGGTTGTCAGGAGTTGGGGGAGGGGAATGGAGAATTAGTGTTGAGTGGATGTAGAGTTTTAGTTTTGCAGATGAAAAAGACTTGTGGAGATTAATAGTGATGGGTGAACCACCATGTGAATGCACTTAACTCCACTTAACTACACACTTTAAAATGTTTAAGATAAATTTTCTGCTGTATTTTCCCACAAAGTTTTTAAAAAATCACATGACCATTGCCAAAAGGCTCAGACCTGAGCTGCCTTTTTTTATGCAATGGACTCTGACTTAGAAATTCAATTCGTCCCCGAGGGCTGGTTGTAACTCAAGTTGTCAATTGAAGGATTGGGCTCCTCTAGAAAGCTTTCAAAGTCTCTCTCCTGTACACAGGCAGATCTCAGTGTTCTTGAAGACACTGGCTCAGGACTTCTCTATTAACCTCATACATGAAAGGATGTTGTAATGTTCCTTCCAGAGCTCTTTAAGGATTAAATCTACGTCTGAGACCATCTGCGAACACAAATGACCAGCCGTAGGGTTACAACTCAAGACTTTGGTCATAAGTTAAAACTAAAATTCCAAAGGGCCAGGGATGTAGCTCAATGACACAAGCACTTGTCTGCCAAGTGCAAGGTCCCGAGTTCAATTTCTGGTACCAAGAAAACAAAACTAAACTAAAATTCCAATCATAACCCAAGTTGTTCATATAGTCATGTCAGTTACAACTTGGGGGTCCACTGTAACACACAAAAGGCCTGGTATTCTTCCTTTTAGAAATAAAAAAGTAATTCTTTCTTAAACAGCTTAATATAGGAAACATTAGCAGATGCTTTTCAAAAATAATATGCATAGAGTATACTTGAAAAATAAACAACCACCCTCAATCTGTTCTTTTCTCATTAATGCTTGACTATTAGCAAATACGCTTAATCATAATTTTTAAGATCACATTTATAGCATTTATAGACTACTTAAATACATAAAAGAATGTCAAACATATAACATATACTAATTCATGTACTCTTTTTTGGCACTAGGAGGTAGATTTTAATCTTTATCCCCATAAGGCTCTGTGGCTCAGGGATATTAAAGAATTGGCCCAAATCCTCTAAGCTGGCATCAGGGTTGAGACATGGCCTAGTCTTCTGATCCCAGGACCAATACTACCCTTTTATTTTTCCCTGTTCTTTTTCAGAACAGGGGACTGAACTCAGGTCCTTGTGCTTGCCAGGGAAGTGCTTATTCCACTGAGCCATCTCCGCAACCCCAGTACTACCTCTTTTAAACGGCAATGGTTCTCAACAAGGAAACACCCCTCCCATCAATTAAGGACTTTTTTAAACAAATCTATCACCACCCCCAAAAAACTTTGTTTTTCTAGCAATATATAAATAGCCTACAAAATGTCTTCAGGTATGTACGTATGTATGTATGGATGTGTATGGATGGATGTGTATGGATGGATGTATATATGTATTTAGGCAATGGAAACTGAACCCAGAACCTTTACACTGAGCACATCCCATTTTTTATTTTAAAGATTTGCTAAGTAAATAAATTGCCCAGTTGCCATCCTCCTACCTCAGCTTCCTAGAATATGTGATTATTGACATGCACCGCAATATCAGCTGAATAACCTTTTTTAAAAGCCTGAAAATCTTTACACCCCACACACACTTCAAATAATTCAGCTGTTTGTTTGCTTGTTTGTTTGTTTGTTGAGACAGGGTCTCACTTTGTAGTTCAGGTTGGTCTTGAACTCACTGTGTAACACAAAGTGACCTCAAATTTGTGGCTTTCCTTCACATCAGTCTCTTGGTGCTGTTATTACAGACATACACCATCATGCCCAGTCAGTAAGAATTAAAAAAAAAAAAAAACTAAAATGTGGTTTGGAAGCAGAGACTGACAATGAGTTCTCAGCTAATTCTTACATCTTTTCATGGCATCTGCAATAAAATCACCACCTATGAAGTGCTTCACACCAAAAATAAGTCAGATCCATCCATGCCTTTTATGTAGCTCCTTGAGTCACAGATCTTACCAATGTCTCTAGTCCACTGTAAAATATGAAAATCACACCAGAACAATGAGCTATTGACAATCTGCCTGGTTTGATAGGACAAACACTGAAGTCAGTCCCTCTCCCAGCCAGACCTCGGATGGCCTGATTTTGTGTTCTGTGGTCCTATACTCGTTATGGTACATTGAACTAACAAGGTAGGTTCTCCATATTTGGAAATGTGACCAACAGGTCTTCACTGAGTCTTGGCTCATCTCTTAAATAAAAGTTGTTACAGTGGTACTTCGATTCACTTAATTTTTTCTACAATTCTGGTCGCAGAATTCAGTTTACAATTCTTGCTAAAATTTAAATTCTTCAATCAGAGTCATGGAACCAAGTCATGAGCAAAGATACCACTGTATACTACTGGAGCCTTGGGATGGTCCTTTTCTGCCATACACATGGATCAGAGACAGGGATGCCCAATCTACACAGAGTACTCACTAAAGGAAACACACCAAAAAGTTGCCTACCTCAGGTGTTTTCCAGTTCCTGCTTCATATGCCATTGTGAGACCCAATGGTATTCACAATATATCCTCAGATCTTTTAGATAAGCCCTTTTCTTTGGTTTAAAGTAATCGCAGATACTTTTTTGTACATGCAGTAACATGGTCATAACTAATGTGGTAATAAAATAATTTCCTCTTAAGAAGACTGCTAGACTTATTTCTTCTTATTGGGTCAGATTCAAAGATGAGAAAGGAGGCTGGATATGGTGGTGCATGCCTGTAATCCCAGCACTAGGGAGGCTGAGAAAGGAGAATTGTTGCAAGTTCTAGGCTACAAAGAGAGCTGAAGGCCAGCCTTGACTGCATAGTGAAACTCTGTCTCAAAAAGACACACACAGCCAGGCGTGGTGGCACTGGCCTGTAATCCTAGCACTCGGGAGGCTGAGCCAGGAGGATTGTTGCGAGTTCGAGACCAGCCTGAGCTACAAAGTGAGCTTAAGGCCAGCCTGAACTGCACAGTGAGACCCTGTCTCAAAAAGACAAAAAAAAAAAAAAAAAAAAAAAAAAAAAAAAAAAAAAAAAAAAAAAAAAAAAAAAAAAAAAAAAAAAAAAAAAAAAGACACACACAGAAAGAAAAAGATGAGAAAGGAATCTCCAGTCAAGTGTTATCTGCCTATAGAGGAAAGCTCTCTAAACCATCAGGATCTAAACTAGGCCCCTCCATCTATCACCTTATGCTCCTCTAGAAAATATATAATAATAAAATATGTGACATATGGCCTAATTGCCAAAGAGAGATCAAATGTTAGATAATTTATATAATGACATTTTAAATGCATCCTATTTTAAGCCAAGCAGAGTAGGGAATACAGGTAATCCCAAATGCTCTGTAGGCTGAAGCAGGATTATCATGAGATTAAGAGCATCTTGTCTCAATACATACATACATGCATGGATGCATTCAACTGTAGTACTGGATTTTTCTACAAAAACAAAAACAAAGCAATGCTATGGCTTATATCTAGAAGATCCCTCCCCCAAAGCCTCATGTATTCATCAGCAGATTTTTAGAGGTGGGTGCATCTAAGGTGCATGAACATGGATTAACAATGTGTGATAACTAAATTAGTCCACTGATTGGTTTAACACAATTCTGGGTGTGGGTAATGACAATGCCACCCAGTACATAGAAGGCACCAACCAATAGGTTTATAGCTTGAATGGAATAAAAATGTAATAAGAGAAGAAAGAAAGCTACTTGCTGCTTTCCCCCTTCCCTGTCATAGACTGCTTCTCTCCTGTGATGCCCCTCTGCCATGCCACCCTGTGCTGGAGCCAGCCAACTATGGACTGAAATCTTTACAAACTTTGAGCTGAAATAAACCTTTCTTCCTTTCACTTGTGAGTGTCAGGTATTTTGTCTTAGCAATGGAAAAGTATTTAAGACAGGAAATAAATTTCCTTCATTAAAATACATTAAAAAACAAAAATCAGGGTGAGATGAAGGAAAGGACCCTGATTGAGAAGTAGAAAAACAATATCCCACAAAGGCACCATGGTGGCTGGGCCAGAAAAAAGTGGTTCCTGACAAGTCCATCTGTAGTTGTGGGAAAGAGAGAAGGAAGCCAAGAAATCCCAAGCCTTAGTAGAGAGGAGAGGGAGTAAGTCAGAGTCATTTTCTCAGGCTAAGTCACGTCCTGTAAATACACTATGCTTATTCAGACCTGCATGTCCCTCCTTGCTCAGCTCTCACTGCTCATAACTTTTCTCTTATCTACTTAACCCAACTCCCATCATCCTTTAATGCCAATATTAAGGCACTTGCTCTCCACTACCATTTGCCTTGTTTTGGAGGGTGGTCTTTTTTTGAGGCAGGGTCCCACTATGCAGTTCAGGCTAACCTTGAGCTCACTTTGTAGCCCAAGCTAGTCTCAAACTCATAATGACCCTCCTGCCTCAGCCTCCCAAGTGCTGGGATAACAGGTGTGTACCGCCATGCCCAGCTCCAAATTGCCTTATTGGTGTTACTCCTTCCAAATGTCCCTCTCAGCTAAACTCCCTGAACACAAGAGAATCCCAGCTATAGTGACCCTTACAGAAAACATATGATTTAAAACAACACTGAGATTCCACCTTACCCCAGTAAGAATGGCTATTAATCAAGGACTCAAAAATGACAAATATTTATCAAGATGTATGGGGTGGGGAGAACTCTTTTATTTTACTGGTAGAAATGTAAATAATATAATGACTATGGAAACCACTGTGGAGATTCTTTAAAAAAACTAAAAATAGAATTTCCATTTGACCCAGCTATCCTTCTTCTGGGTATCCACTTGAAAGAGTTGAAGTCATCATATCACAATGATACATGCATACTCATGTTTATAGCAGCACAGCTCAAAACAGTTAAATGATGGAGGTAGCCTACATGCCCATTAACAGATGTACAGATAAAGAAAATGTTCTATATGTAAAAAAAAAAAAAAAAAATGGAGTATTGCTCAGCCATACTGTAGGCTAAACTTGTACCATTTGTAGGAAAATGGATGAATCTTGAGACCATAATACTAACCTGGTTTCTCTTAATATCGGAGGCCCACAATATAAATAATAAAAATCAAAATAAGAGAGAGATGATAGAAAACAGGGAGGCAGACTCTGTGGGGGTGGGAAGTGAAAGTGGAGAGCAAAGGAGAGGGGAGGGCAGGAGAGGGAGTCAAAACAATTAAGATGGGATACCTTAATAACCAATTCCTCAAGCTGACTAAATATACATTATTATATATCACAAACCTATACTAATAAAAAATATTTTGAAAAGAAAAAGAAAACGTCTGATTTCTTTTTCTTTTCAAGAATACATCAGTGAAAGCTTTTAATTACAATGCAGCTGATGTTGATTATGTAAGGAGGATATTAGTACAGTTGAAATGGTACATCTTCAAAATAAAGCAAAGACAGACCACAGATAAGTGTTTTCCTTCTCTGAGAGATCACATCTGAGCAAGCCAGAGAAAACAAGGTTAAAAAAAGCAAGTCAGGAGCTAGGGAGATAGTTCGGGAGTCTAAGCACCCACCTGCAGTCGCAAGGACCCAGGTTAGATCCCCAGTACCACATGTCATGCCAGCCACCAAAACTGAGCGTGGTGGTGCACACTTGTAATCCCAGCACCAAGGAGGCTGAGATAGGAGGATCACGATGAGTCTGAGCTGTGTAGTGAGACCCTGTACCAAAGATTCTTAAAAACTCAAAAAAAAAAGCAACTCAGAACACACCAGTCCATGAACTGCTGGATCTACCAAGTCACAGTCACAGAAAGAGTTCTTATTTTTACAGAGACCCTAAACAGAAAGAGAGGAAGAGACAGGGAAGGAAAGCTCTGAACTGCCTGTGATCTAATTTATCAGCAGGTAGACCAGAAATGATCAGCCTAAAGGAAATGTAGGGGAGCTATTCTGACTTTTCACCATGTATGTGCACCTCACTATGACTAGCTCTGTCAGCTGTGTGCCAGAGTCCACACAATCAGACCAATGAACAATGACTGCTGCCCAAAACACATGATAAAGAAGGATTTCTGTATGTAGCTCCATACAGAAATGCCAATCTCTAGCTGGTATCAACCTTTCCTTCCCCATCACCCTGCCTGGATCTAATACCTCAGGGTTCTCAGCTATTCCTAAGGTCTAGAGACAGTTACCAGGAGTAGACGTATAGTTAGGCGACACTGACCCTTGCTTGCTGGGAGAAACAACTTCTCAGAAGGTAAAAGTCATGGATTTACAGAGTCTGGGCATACAGAGGGTTTGAAATCTATACTGAAACATGTTGCTCTTCCTGTACATGGCTGAATTATCTTCTGGGTATGAATGTTGTTAATATTTCTACCTTCCCATCCTATCTACTAGTAATGGCAAACCTTTTAGGGCTTTCAATAACAAACCCCCAGCTATAGCACACACACCACGGGCTCACCACCACTGCTCTAGACTCAGTGCTTTAGATTATCATGAATTTTTTCTTTGCTCCATAGCAAATTAGCTGCTGAGACTTGATCTCTGTGGTGTCTATGATATTGCTCCTCCTCTTTTCCCAGATAACCAACTGGAACAAGAAAGGTTTAGAATTAGGCATAGCTGCCATTTAATAGCTGTGCCTCTTCTTGTCCTTGAGCCTCAGCATTTCATGAATGAGGATAACAGGAAGGACACCTGTTCTGGTTTTGCTGCAAGGGAGAAGATGCCATCTGTAGAAGTGGCTGGTTCAGTGCTTACAGCACATCAGCTTCCTTCCTCTTATCCATCCCTCTGCCTACACCCAAGCTTGGCTCCTCATGACTTCCTTTCTACTAAGATATCTCACAATGGCCCCCTCAAAGATGTCCCACTCCACTCCCTAGGACTGTAATACTAGCAAAGGGCATTGTACAGATGCAATTAAGGCTATTAATCAGTTGACCTAGCTGATGCAAAGAACATCCAGGTAGGTTTAATTTAATCACATGAGCATCTTAGATGCAGACCCTCTCTTTGAGCTGGCACCACAGACATGGTCAGATATTCAAAATATGGGGAGGTTTGATCCACTATTGTTAAACTGAAGATGGAGGGGAGCATAATAAAAGGACATGAGTGTGGCTTCTAGTAGCTGAGAGAAACCTATGCTGACAGTCACTAAGAAAACAAGGACCCCAGTCTCTCAGCTGCAAGGAACTAAATTCTACGATCACCTCAATAAGCATGGAAGTAAACCAAAGAGGTCGTTTCCCAGAACCTCCAGACAAGGACTCAGGAAGCTTATTGCTTGATTTCCGTCTTGTGCAGCCTGAGCAGGGAACCCAAGAACATCATAACTGGATTTCTAACATACAGGACTGTGAAGTGCTAGAAAAATTGATTTAAAAAAAAAAAAAAAAGGAAAGAAGAAGAAGGAAAGGAGGGGAAAGAAGCAAAGAGAGAGAGACAGGAGAGGTGGTGTACTCCTGTAAACATAGCACTTGGGAAGCCAAGGTAAGAAGATTGAGAGTTTGAGCCAGCCTGGGCTACTGGGCTCCACAGAGAAACTGTGTTTCTAAAATCTTCTTTTAAACTGCTAAATTTGTTGTATTTTGTTATGCAACAATTTGAAACTCTTACAATCTCCCAATTAGAGCCAGAAAAAAAGACCTTTTGGGAATACAGGTAAATTTCCATAATTACCTTTGTCTCCACCTCCTCTAGAAGACCTCCCCCCCTGAGAGCCTGTAGGATCCTCTTGTCTCTGCCTCCAGTGTCAGTGACTACCTATCACTTCCTTGGCCCTGTGCAAACATTGCTTGCAAGTGGGAATTCCCTGTGCTGCGGCAGTCAGCTTTTTTTTAAACATATTAGTACAGGGTAGACAGGGTCTTACTACACAGATCGGACTCTTAGTAATCCTCCTGTTTCCAGCCTCCCAAGTGCTAGAATTATAGCCATGAAACACCCCACCCAGTCTCAATCCCCATCTCAACACACCCCGGGGTGGGGCTGGCAGGGCAGGCCAAGCAAACCCCTGGCATTTAATCCACTGAGCTATCTGGCCAGTCCATCAGCTTCTTAAATTGATAAGCACTTCAAACTCAGAAGTCACAACTTAATTTTCTTCATGTTCCCCAAAGTACTGTACAACAAGGCTGAGCACAGAATAAATACAGATACTTGTTAATTAAGCTATTTTCTTTTCATGCTGATGACCAGCAGGACCAATGAAGGGGTTCCAAAACTACCTGACCCGCTGGATAAGGTGACATACTCCTGGAAGCCCAGTTACTTGGGATCACAAGTTCAAGGCCAGCCTGGATGGCTTAGTAAGATCCTATCTGAAAAATGTTAGAAATGGCTGGGGATATAGCTCAGTAGTAGAATGCCCTTGAGCACTGCAAAAGAATAAAAACCAAGAACTACCTGGCCATAGGCAGAAAACCTTCTCCATCAGACCCTAGCTAGCTTCAGTTTCCTGGGATTAATGAAGGCCCTGGTTGGTAAAACACATCTGCAGCTTGGCCTTTAGTTAATACTAGTCATTCACATTTTCACACAAACGCAGGCTTCTCTTTCTCTGAATTATGTACTTTTTGATGTTCAACCTTAACTAGAATATGCAAACATGAAGGACATGAGGATGAAGATGTTGAGGAAGTCTCACAAAATGCACTACCTGTATTTTGTTAAACAACCTCCCTGCCACATGCAGGCACCAAGCTCTGCTCTAGAGAAACACAAGTCATATTGGCTCTTACACTTGAGTTGTAACTCAAGTAACTCCTGAATACAGATATCAAGCAGTCTTCCACAGTTTAAAAAGGAGCAGGCTGAATTCTTCAAGTCACAAAAACAATAACAACAGAATCAAGTCTCTTACAGGCCCAGAGTGGGTGGGGCTCTCTTTCGAATTCTACCCTGCCCCCACGATTCTGGGCTTGTCTTCTGTGCCCCACCCTGCACTCCAATAACATGCATATGATGTCACTGTCTACATGTGCAACAGTTTTGGCAAATTTCACCTACAGCTTCAAGCACAGATTAAAAACTAAGTCCATAGCATTTGTACAGACTTTGAATGTCCATAAGACACTCTCATATTGTCTCATTTGATCCTCTTAGTAGCTCCAGGAGTTAGGTGGAGTAGAGATCATTATGTCCCTTTGTGGATGAGACTGAGGCTCATTTGAACTTATTTACCCCAAGTTGCCTGACTTCAAAACACTGCTTCTCTCTCTCTTTCATTTTGGAGCTGGTCTTCAGGTCTGAATGGGAGCACAAATGGAGATCAGCTAAACTCTTTCAGGATAAAGAGCTGATTATGGGAGAGTTTTCTTCACAGAAATGAGGGATCACTGGTGTACTCAGTGATAAAGAGCTTCCCTTGCATGTGCAAGGCTCTGGGTCTTACCCTCAACACTTACATCTGAAGCTTGGCCTTTAGTTAATACTAGTCAGTCACATTTTCACACAAACCCAGGATTCCCTTTCTCTGAATTATGTACTTTTTGAAAAAAGGAAGGGAGGGAGGGAGAGAGGGAAGAAGGAAGAGAAGAAAAGAGAAAAAGAAAAGAAAGGGGAAAAAAAAGTCAGGCAGCCATTGGGAAAATGTAAGAACATGTAATACATAAAACTTTGTGCATTCCAATTTACATATTTCTTATTTGTTTATATTCCATAAAGTTAACAAGGCAAGATAATGTCACAAGAGATTGATCTGAATCAGTCCCAACTTCTCCAACTCCATAAGGGAGAGCCTTTGGCCTCACATGCCACTCTTTGCTCCTTTGGTCCTGAAGGTCAAAACCAAAGAGATTGGACACTCTTATGTGTCAACACAAATCATACTTAAAACAACTTTTAAGTCTGTCTTCCTTTCCAGAAACTGGCCCAACGAAACAGGCCCTTTTCCTTCTAATTTTAGGGTTACTTTATACAGAATTGATTTTATATAACTGAAATATCAGGGAGAATGAAATCAAGCTGCTGTTCATTTAGCAAACATATTCTGAGCAGGGTTCAACTCTGGGAGATACAGAAATGATTCAGGTTGTCCCTGCTAACAAGCAACTCACTGTCTACTGGAACTGATGAAAACCCTCAAAAATACATGACAAAATTAAATAAATGTCACAGTAGTGTTATAAACAAAGGGCTGCAGAGGAACACAGACCATAGCAAAGCTTCTGACAAATGGGAAGTAAAAACTTTTTTAAAAAGCTAAGCATTGTCCTGGGTCTTAAAGAATAAAAGGAGCATCTGACTAGTGGGGAGAAGCAGACAGAGGAAGCAACATAAATACTTGCAGAGTTGGGTTGTAGTACTGTAGGAGGGCCACATATAGTGCTGCTTGGCCCCCAACCTCACACTGAGATCAAGTGGATCCAGCTTAAATTCAGGTTAATCCAGTCCCCAATTTAAGGCAACAGAAAAAAACTTACACTGCCTTTCTTTCTTGGATTCTATGGTAGATGTACCTATCATTTTGTAACTCAAATCCTAACTGCCCTCTTTCCTGTTCCTTAGGTAGTTCTCATGGTTTTGCTTTCTCAAAATACTAAAATAAGTTTGATTCCTTGAGAACATAGCCAGGGGGCATCTATATCCTGCCCAGCTTCTATTAGGCTACACACATGATGGATACCAAGAATCTACTTGTTGATTAGTTACCAAAACTTTACTAAAATAGAGCCAGAAGCAGCAGCACATGTAATCCTAGTCTGGGATGGGAACAGTGAAAAAAAATTAGAAGGCATGTACTTCTGGCTTTTGAATTACATTTTTATTACATTTTAAGAAACTCATCTAAATTCAACACAAGGTGTTGAGACTTGCCTGGTCATTATATGGAACTGCCATGTAATCTACCTTTTGTTCTCTCTTACACTAGGACCCAAACTTAGTCTTTAATCCATTTTTCTAGTTCCCACTTGTTAGCATATTACAACTAGGCATGGTGTCTCATCCTTTCCTTGGAAAGAATAACAGGAGGAACAGCATAGATGCCACTGCCAATCTGGAAACCTCAGGTCCAGTGTACATGTGTAGAACCAAGGATCAAACCCAGGACATGCACACTGAACTACATCCCCAGCCATTTTTTTCCCCATAGTATTTACTTTTTATTGAATTTGTTAATGTTACAGAGTTCTGGTACTGCTAAACCATACTCCCAACCATTGAATCTTTTTAAATTTTATTTTGAAACAGGCTTGCTAAGTCACTAAATTGTCCGGGGCAGGATCAAAGTTATGATCTGCCTGCCTCAGCCAGCCAAAATGCTGGGATTAAGTTTCTCTCTTCAACTTTGACTCTTCCAATTCATCCTCCATACTATTACAGTGATCCTTCTACAACACAAATCTGATCATGTCTTGCCCTTATGCTGAAATAGTTCAATATTTATCCTCCATGATCAAGATAACCCAAGTTTGCATTGTCTATAAACATGCTTTACTACTAAACTAATTCCTTCTGTTCACCTTCATCAGACTCCACTGACAACATAATGCACAATATTCTGCAAAGATGCAATGTCTGCCCAGATGATTCAAATTGTAGGCCTATCTCAAGTGCAATTTCTCAATTACATCTGATCTCATGTGTTTATTTCTCATAGTAAAGATGAGTTAGACTCTCATCTATGCTTCCAAACACTCCATATAGCTTTTATTACTCTAATTTGTGTTCATTTAGAGACTAAGAGACCATCATGCACAAGGATAGATTTTTGACTTAACACAACCTTCTGTGCCCTTAGCAAACACGAAAAATGGTTTTAAAAAAAAGGATTAATGCCCTTCATATTTTATGAAAACATAGTGAGCTTTAGGTAGAATCCAACTGAAAATCTAGGTCATCTAATGCCCAAAGTAGGGTACTGTTTTCAAAAGTTGCTGCTGTTTTCCATGACCATCTAGTTGATGGCTCCCCCACTACCCGGACTTTAAAACATTGGGACAGTGACTGATATTTGCAGACTTGCAGTAACCCAAGCTGCTACCCACAGGAGATCCTTCTGTGCCTCTCCCAGGGAAGTGTTTTGATTCCCAAGGGCTTTAAGCCAAACTGTAGGAGGTGACAGAGCAGGTGAGTCATCCCAGCCTACACCCGTTCTCTGCTGAAGGGCCTAAGCATCTGTCTTGGGTGATATGGAAAATGGGTTTTCTAAGCTAACTCAGGCCCCAGGGAGGGAGGACTGCCATTATGACCAAAATCTCCCCCTTATTCCTAGTGATTAAAGTAAGAGGAGTGATAGTCTTTGCTATCTGAGCAAACATAATGGAAACAGTCTCAGAAAAATTCCAGCACAGGATAAAGTTCAATGGATACAGCTCACAGAGTGCCATTGGACCCTATGTCAGTCAGTGCTCACTAGAAAAATTTAATATAGGATTATTCATACATAACGATTTACAAAGTAGGCTTACAGTGGTTGCCTTGAGCATCACACATGGATGAGTACAAAAGGACTGTCTGCATATTAGAGATACAAAGGACCCAGTCAAAGGGTAAAAGCCTGGAGCTCACTGTAGAGTCCTATGCAAGTCTGTATGAGGAGACGGAAGGGTCTGCAATGGAAGTCTGAAGAGTCTGCACCAAAAGACTGAAAAGCTTGTGCTAGAAACCAGAAAACAGACATCCAGGACAAAGGCAAAGTGACAAAACAAAATTGAGATGTTCTCTTTTCCCTTTGTATTCCTTTCAGGCAGCAAACTTATTGGCTAGAGCCACCTGAATCCAGGGGTGGGTCTTTTGTCTTCAGTAAATCCATTCACTACATTCAACTATTCTAATCCAATGAGTTGGGGGTTTTTATTCAAATGGGCACAACAGTTAACTATCACAATGCACCTCTTGTCATCTTGACAACCAGGCACATTTCCTTTAACCATACTTAGTCTTCAGATACAAAGACAAATTTATTATTATGCCTAACATGGTATAAGTATCTTGTGTACAAATAGAAGCACACTGACTCCCTCCTCAGAATATAAGACAAGTTTTCTTTGGGTAATGTCTACTCCTAACATTGCATAACTTCAATATTATAATATAAATTTAACAACACTTAAGAATCAACATTAAGTCTATCATTATATATAACAAGCATATTAGAAAAGAACTTTTACATTTATAATCCTTGTCTCTGTAAATGATCAGCGTATCATAGCTGGTAATTATGTTCTTCTACTACCCATTATTTTTTTCTCTTGGCCTTCAGTGAGCATCTTAGCAGCTTTTGGGCTTTCCCATCACTCCTGAAGGATCTTAGCCATTTGTTATTCTGCCTGAATTGGGTTTTTGTAGTTTCCCACAGATCTTAACAACAGCACATGATAATACTAGAAGGTACCCTAAGGAATCCCCCTGCACTATAGTATATTCTTCCTTTCTTCCATTGTGGAGTAATAGGTCAATTTACCCTTGATAATCTGGGTCAGCCACCCCTGCCAATACCACAGCTCCCTTTTTAGCTTGTTTAGTCTGAGGCATGAAGAGACAAAAATGACATCAGGGAAGTCTTAGCTTCCAGTTCAATGGAATCACTACTGTGTTCCTGCTTATATCCTTGATCATATCTTTCTGCCTCTGTCACTAAGACTTTTAGGCCAACAGAGAATAAGGTCATGGTAACAGGAAGCAAAAACTTTGCTAGTGGGGCACTATGGGAAATGGCAAGTGGTACCATCCTCACCCCCAGCCCTTGGTTGCAGGACACATGAATATCAGCTATGGGAAACACAGTACAATACAGTATTCAAAGATTCAAAGTATATACAGCCTTTTGAAGAACCTTGCCCTGCTAGCTATTGCCCTCTAGCTACAATTACACCTTCAAAAGACCATCCTATCTATCAATCCAGCTACTTCTGAATGGCAAATAACATGGTAGGACCAGTGAATTCTAAGAGCATAAGACCACTGACTCACTTTCTTACCTATAAAATATGTCCCTTGGTCAGAGACAATGCTATGGAGAATGCCATGATAGTACTTTAGGCCTTCTATGAGTCCATGGGTTTGGTGGTTGAAGTACTACATGTAGGGAAGGCAAATCCAAACCTAGAATAATTTTATATGCCATTAAGGATAAAATATTGCTCTTTCCATAATGGAGTGGCCCAATATAATCAACTATCACAGGTCATAGGCTGAGCCCCTGATGAATGGTACCATATCAGAGACTCACAGGTGGTTTCTGCTGTCAATGAATTGGGCATTAGTTAGTGACTTTAGCCAGATCAGCTTTGGTGAGTGGAAGTGCATGTTGCTGAGCACTTGCATAACCCCTCTCCCTCTCACATAGCCACTTTGCTCATGAGCCCATTAGGCAATGACAAGAGCAGCTGAAGGAAGAGGTCATCTACTATCTATAGAATGGGTTATTCTACCTACTTGATTACTAAAGACCTCATCTGCTGAGGTCACTTTTTGGTGAGCATTTATACAGGATATAAATATCTTTACATTTTTTGCCCATATCATGAGCTCTTTCTTTGACATATCTATTCCCCAAATATCTTTGTCACCAATTTTCCAGCTATGTTTCTTCCAAGTTCCTGGCCATCCAGCCACATCATTGGCTATAGTCCATTAATCACTATACAATCTCACATCTGGTCATTTTTTTCTTCTAGCAAAATGTACTACCAGGTGAACTGCCTGAGGTTCTGCCCACTGTTAAGATTTCCCTTCACTACTATCTTTTGGGGACATTCTGGAAAGGGGTTTTAATGCTGCAGCTGTTCACTTTCAGATGGTACTTGTATAATGTGCAGAACTATCCATAAATCAAACCCTAGCTTTTTCTTCCTCTGACAGCTAATCAGATGGTACACCCCATGAAGCCATAGGTGCATGCTGGGAGACAGAAAGCAACTTCTTTGTGAACTTACTTTTACACTCTGGGCCTTTTCTGGCTTACATATATATGTGTGTGTGTGTATATATATATATGTGTGTGTATATATAAGCTGTGACACAGGTCTGGAGAGTTAATATAACCCAAGGTAGAACTGTGGAGGTACATTGCTGGCCTGGCCACCTGAAAAATATTGTTTCTGATGGGCCTTTTGAGTAGTTACGGAAAAGACATTTACCAAATCAAAGATATATATCTTTCATTTAATGATGTAGCTTGCATGTCCAACTTTATGACTTGGTGAATGAGATAATATCCAGTTCATGACGGGCAGTTTAGGCTGTATTACCATACAGATATCCCATGGTCAGCCAGGTGTGGGGGGACACACCTGTAATCCCAGCACTCAAGAGGCTGAGGCAGGAGGATGGTTAAAAGTGTGAGACTAGGTTGGGCTACAAAGTGAGCTGAAGGCCAGCCTGAACTGCATATTGAGATCCTATCTGAAAAATACCAAGTGAAACAAAAAATAACAACCATAAAATATATCCCATGGTCAAGCATTCACTTTCCACTAAGGTCAAGTAGCAGGCCAGGAGCTACTTTTCAAAGATAATATAATTGCCTTCACATAATGGGTCAGCCTTACTATAAAATCCTAAAGACCCTTGCTGAAATTTACCTATAGGGGCTTGCCAGAGATTCTAGATAGCATCTCTATCTGCCAGTAAAACCTCAAGTACCCTTGGATCTGCTGGATCATATGGCCCCAGTGGCAGAGAAGCCTACACAGCACCCTGGATCTGTTTCAGAGCCTTCTCTTATTCTGAGACACACTCAAAACTAGCAACTTTCCAAGTTGCGCAGTAAAATGGGCCAGAGTAAAGTATATAAATAAGGATGTGTTGCCTCTAAAATCCAAACAGGGTCCACTAGGTACTGTGCCTCTAGGTACTGTGCCTCTTTTTTTTGTTGTTGTTGTTGGAGGGTAAGCAAGATCCAACTTACCTTTTACCTTAGAAGGGATATCTCTATATGCCCCACACCACTGGATTCCCAGAAATTTCACTAAGGTAGAAAAGACCTTAAATTTTAGTTGGATTTATGTTCCATCCCATGGTTTGAAGATGCTTTATAAAAAGTCCAGAGTGGTTGTTTCCTACTCTTCATTTGGTCTAATCAGTATATCATCAATAGAATAGACCAGTGTAATTCCTTGTGGGAGAGAAAAGTGGGATGATCCCTGCAAACTAAGCTGTGACACAGGTCTGGAGAGTTAATATAACCCAAGGTAGAACTGTGGAGGTACATTGCTGGCCTGGCCACCTGAAAAATATTGTTTCTGATGGGCCTTTTGAGTAGTTACAGAAAAGACATTTACCAAATCAAAAGCTACTTACAAGTATCAGGATATTTGCTAATTTGCTCAAGAAAACCACATCTGGTATAGTAGTTGCAATTGGAATTGCCACTTGATTCCATTTATGACAATCTACCATCATTCTCCAAGACCCATCCATCTTCTGCAGAGGCCAAACAGGAGAATTAAATGGGTATGTAGTAGGAATCATCACCCTTATATATTTCAAGTCCTTGATTGTGGCACTAATCTCTATAATCCTTCCATAGATGTGATATTGTTTTTAGTTTACTGTTTTAGCAGATAATCCCAACTCTAATGAATTCCATTTGGCCTTTCCAACCATAATAGCTCTCACAGTACAGGACAGGGAACCAATGTGATGATTGGTACTAAGAATATCAATTCAAGTACCAAATACTAAGAATATCAATTTCAATTATGCATTCTAGAACAAGAGAAATAACTACAGGATGAATCTGGGGAAATACTAGACAACCTCAGTTACTTTTTCTCCTGGCTGAGACAAAATACCTGACATCTAAAGTTTAAGAAGGAGGGCCAGCCAGATAGCTCAGTGAATTAAAGCACCTGCTTAGGCAAGCACAGAGACTGGGCTTGATCCCAGCATGCCATGCTGACCCCACCCCCAGAGTGCACTGAGATGGTGATTGAGACTGGGAGTGGTGGCCTGCACCTATAATCCAAGCACTTGGGAGGCTGAAAACAAGATCACTACAAGTCCAGTCTGTGTACTGAGACCCTGTAGACCCTGTATTAAGTACATAAATAAATAAATAGTTTTAAAAAGAAGTTTATTTAGCCCATAGTTTGTAGAGGTTTCAGCCCATAATTGGCTGGCTCCAACACAGCGTGGCATGACAAACAGGCATCAGAGAGGAGAAATGGTTCATTGTGGGCAGAAGGTACCAAAGTAAGCAAGAGATCATAACATTTTTTTTTCTTCCCTTTATATATTTTGTCTAGGCTACCAGGATTAGGATAATGCCAAACCAATCAGCCAACTGATTTAGTAATCACATACCCTTAATCCCAGCATCACACACTCTAGATTGAGCCACCTTAAAAAAAAAAATAATAACCTATGACACATGAGGTTTTGAGGGGGTCCACACCATAGACCCACTGTGAATCAGACCTTTGCCAAAAACCCAACTGATCATCTGACCTCAATAGCCTCCTACTCTTATTGGAGAGCTCTAGTGATGCTTTGGAACCTCTAGAATCAACATTAGTTCAGAACTAGTGTCCGATAGTCATTGAAATGTCTGATTATTTCCCTTCCCCTCTATGTATAGTGCTTGCCAGGTAGGTGCTTAGCCCAAGTTATTTCCCCAGCCCATTTTTTTATAATGAGCAGAATATATTTTTAGAGGGAAAGAAAGCTCCTGTCCAAGAGAGGGACAGAAGGGGAGGCCCAAGTGGGTGCCCCCCCATGTATAGTTACCCTGGTAAAAGGCTTCAGTTCACTTTGGGGAAGGATGAGAGAAAGATTGACAGAATAAATTTTTGGTATACATCAAGATTTATTTGCTTGTTTGTTTTTCAAGGAACCTGGCTACTCTTTCATTCAAGGGGTTCTAGGGTTATAAATGCTCAAATCTGGAAACTGGTTGAAGAACCATGATTCCCTGTGTCTTTGAAACCCCTCATCAACAGTAAACCAAGGACTATCAGGCACCTCCAACTTAACTTACAGTAGGACATCCTTTGATCCATACTTATGCCAATCAGCCAAATAAACTACTAACACCTTTTTTTAAAATTTATTTATTTGGTATAGGGCCTCACTACACAGCTCACACACATAGTGATCTTCTTGTTTCAACCTTCCCAATGCTGGGATTACTGGTATGTGCCACCACGCTCAGTTTCAGTGGCCAATACCATGCGCCCAGGGTTCAAGGGCCAGTGGTACTGGGGAACGAACTCAGGTCCTTGCACTTTCCAGGAAGGCACTGAGATTGCTGAGCTATCTCCTCAGTTCTCTAACACCTTTTTAGTTATCACAGGGGATAGGGGACTGACCACTCCAAGGAAAGCTCTTCCTCTGGCAAAATAATCTCATTAGACTCTAGGAACTCAATGTCCCACACTCATCAGGACTTCCTAAACATCATCATCCCAATTATCAAGATTCTGTTTTTCCCAATCAGAGCCCTCAGCTTTATTTCAGCTATCCTTCAAGGCTGAGCTTCAAATTTGTACTGTATTTCAGCCAATCAAATTATGAGGACTTATGTTTGGGTACTTCAATCTAGGCCCTGCAACTAAAGGAAAGATTCTCTGTTAAGACACATTTTAGAAATTTTTAGATGCTTTATGTGTGACTGGAGCTAGGAATTTGAATCTTGGAGCTCTTTATTTTCCTTTGTTAATGTCTTCACATTAAGACAACTCTACATTTTTCATGCCTTCCTTAAACTCATTATTTTTCTTTTACTAGCTAGCCCAGCAATGCTAAGAGAAACCAGACAGCACCATTATATTTCCCACTCAGCCAAAAATATTCAAAAGTATCATATGTGGAGTCACTCAATTCCTTGCATCTCACCAATGGTTAATTAGAATAATCAAATGGATCTACATTTGCTATCATTTTAAACAATTCACATTACACACCATCAGTACTCTGCACATGCAGAACAAGAGACTATGACATCTTTAGGTATCATCAAATTAGCCAATTCCAAGAATTACTGAAGCCATCAAAGAATTTCATCTTGACAACTCTGTTTCTCAAGGGGCCGGGGATATAGCTCAGTGGCATAAGCACTTGTCTGGCAAGCACAAGGTTCCAAGTTCAATCCCTAGTACCTCCCCACCCCCCCAAAAAAGCCCTCTGTTCTCAAAAGTCACTTTTGGTATACAAAAATCTGTACCAATAAGTACTTACTAGAGAAACAGGTTTTTTTATTTTTGTTTTTTTCTGTATTTAGGACAGGTTCTACAGGGTCTTCAGGGTCTCACTGTGTAAATCAGACTCATAATGATTCTCCTGTTTTCAAACTCCCAAGTGTTGGGATTACAGGCATGTCCCATCATACCCAATCTCAATCGCAGTCTCAGCACACCCCGCGGGCAGGGCCAGCACAGCACACTGGGGATCAAATCCTGGCCGCTGCACTCTGCCTAAGCAGCCACTTTAGTCTGCAGAGCTATCAGGCTGGCCCTTGAGAAACAGGTTTAATATAAGATAGTAACATGTAAGGATTTACATGGTAAGCTTACAATGGCTGCCTGCCAAGTCAGGTGTGAAAGAATACAGAAGGGCTGCATGCACACTGGAACAGAAGAACCCAGTCAAAGGTTGAAGGCATGGAGCTCATTGAAGATTCCTGTGTGAGTTTGTACCAGGACTGACTGTCTGTGCTGGAAGACTAAAGAGTACACTGGAAGGCATCAGACAGGCATTCACAGCAAAGGCAAAGACTAGAGATCCTTCAAAGAGACAAAACTGAGCTTCCTTCTTTTCTTTTTCCATTGGCTGATGTCACTCATACCCAGGATGGGTTTTCAATCTTCAGCAAATCCTTTCAACCACACTCAGAACCATGTTAATCCAATCAACTGGGTGTTTCTTACTCAAGTTCACACAGCAGTTAACTACCATAGGTCTCATCTGGAAAGAGAAATATATAGTCCCTCAGGGCCTCCTATCTAAGCAGTCTGTTCCCCACAGCCTATCCATATTGGCATTTGTTCATTTCCTTAAGCTTACACCTCTCAAGAAAAACATAAAGAACAAACAAAAAACATAAAGAACTTCTCCTTTCTGGGTCTACTACTACCATCCCAGATTAAACCAAAATATTTATTTTACAGTTAAATGTTATTAAAGTCAGCACACAAAGTTGATAAGAAAATCTTCACTTTGCAAACTCTTTTCACCACAGAGCTCCCTCTGATGCCTTTATTCACTGTAGCTTACAGTAATATATAAGGTGCTCCATCAGGAATAGGAAAGATCTAAATACACTCTCCTTGGAGAGTCCAATACACAGATCCACACCCTGAATTCGAGACCAGTCCAAGCTACAAAGTGAACTCAAGGCCAACCTTAGCAGACTAGTAAGACCCTGTCTCAAAACAGAACAAAGGGTCGGTGAGATATCTCAGCAGTATAAAGCACCTGCTTAGCCAAGCTTAGGCAGGTGCAGGGAACCGTGGTTTAATCCCTGGCACCATATACCACACCAACCCCACCCTCAGGGCAGGCTGAGCCGGCCAAAAAAACAAATACACAGATGCAAATACATAATCGAAGAAAATAAGTCACATATTCAAACTACTGTCCATCACCATTTCTATCTGAAATGTCCCCCAAAAGCTCATATGGTAAGGGCATAGTTCCTGTGCAGCAGTGTTTGGCACTGGTACATTTGGGTCATGAAAGCTCTAACCTCAATGGATAAACCCACTGGTGTATTCATACTTTAATGGGCTATAGAGAGGCAATGAAAAGTCTGGATGTGGAGCATTGTTGAAGGAAGGAGATAACTAGGAGCATGCTCTTGAAGGATATATTTTGTCCCCAGTATCTCGTCTCTCCTTTCTCACCTGAGCCAGGACAGTAAAAAAAAAAAAAAAAAAACTGAGTGACACACTTGGCATAAGGAATAAGGTAGTAAATTCTATAGAGAAGCTTTACAAAGGTAAGTTTGGGGATCTGAGGGCAGAGTAGGACATCATGGAGGAAGTGGCATATGGATCGGGCTTTGGAGGATGAGCTGGATATTGCAGTCAGAAATAGGTGAAATAACTTCCAGATGGAGGACATATCACTAGAGAAGGACTGTAAGATGAAACAAACTCTGGATGGGATCAAATGATCAGCAAATCCATTTTTGTGGAAACCCACAAGGCTAGGCTGAAACAGTACATTTAACATGCCCAAGACACAGGGACACAGACAATGACAGGAGGAAAAGGTTCTCAGATAACAGAACTACAAAACCTAAACACTATAGCAACAGTGTTTATTCTGAGCAAGTATGTATCAGGATGAAATCTAAATTAGACCAGAGTTCAAATGCTAGTTCAACCCAAGGTTCATGTGATCCTGGACAAGTTCCCTAACCAAAGTTTTAGTTCTCTCATGTGCAAGATCTCTACTTGCTACCTAATAAACTGCTACAAAATTAAATGAAATGCCTAGAAGAAGCTAGCAGTGTGAGGCACACAGTACATGACATGAAATATGAAATATACATTCAGCTCATTTTACCTGAGGGGTTTGGAGTAGGAACAAGTCAAAAGATTTTTTTGTACTGTCTAGAAATGAAAAAGTAAAAAGGGACTCTGAAGACAGAAGATAACAGAGGGAAAGTAAGCATAGGAAAAGGAGCCCAATGCTTTTAAACTGAGCTTTCTGCTCCATAGCAGCCTATTTTACAGGTTCCGGTAAAACTGTTCCCCGCCAAACTAGTTGTTGGTTCCACCCTAAAGAATGCTGTGTTCTAGCAGCAGCAGCAGCAATGCAATTAGCAGAACTGAGTTTGTAGGTAGAATGATGAGTAGGAGTTAAACAGGGACAAGTGGCAGCAACCTGGGCACCTGCCCAGACTGTGGGAGTATGAGAAATCAGGGGATTAGAAAAAAAAAGAAAGAGAGAAAGAAAGAAATCAGGGGAGTAGATAAAGATAGCTTGAAAGTGAAAGAGAGAATGAATTGATTTTTAATTCCAAAAAACTGTCCTCCATAGGAAAGCCAAATAGATGTCCAAGATATGTTTCTTATATTTCCACACCTGCTCTTTTAACCTAAAGAAACTGGCCAAAGGTCAGGGAGACAGCTCAGTGGCATAAGTGCCTGCTGGGCAAGCACAAGGTCCTGAGTTTGCTATCTGATACTGAAAAAAAAAAAAAAAAAAAAGAAAGAAAGAAAACAAACAGGCCCATTACAAATCACCAGTAAAGAGACCAACATGTATAGGACTCAGCTCTACAGAAAGCCTCCAGGCTCTGAAGCTGACTCTATAAACCCCATGGAGAACTGGCACAGGAAGGCTCTTCAGTAACATTTACCATCTGAACCTATGTTTATTCCTCATTTGCTTTCCACAAATGTGAACACACTGTTATATACAATACAGGACTTTGGAAAGGCATATGTCAGCTTAGTTATTCTTATCTCTATCCCTCAATTTAGTTCATTTATCAGTTTAATCTATTAAATGGAGAAAACTGTGTATAAAAAGATACAATGAATATGGTTGGCACAGAGTAAATGCCTAAAAATGCAAACCAGGGACTGGAGCTTTAGCTCTGTGGTGCAGTACCTGCCTGGAAGGCATGAGGTCCTAAGTTCAATTCCTGGTATTAAAGAAAAGAAAAAGGAAAGAAAACTATAAATATAAACCATTAGAAGTACAATCGCATGTTATGGTGGTATCTTTCATTTGCTCCTTTAGGTACAATCTTCCTTCTTTTCCACCCTGTGCTGTGCCCTAGAACTACTCTGCTGGACTACATCAAGACTCCCTTGCCCTGACTTCCAGTTCAAATTGCTCCATGGCAAGTCCTAATAGGCCATCGGGAAAGAAAAAAGCAAGAATGAGAGTTTTTATTCCAACTTCCTTCCTGAATTCCTTGACCCTAAGTCCCAATCCCAGTAAAATGACCCTTCACATAACCTCTTCTGCCTCTAGAGGTAGAGGCAATAAGATCCCACTATTACTAGTGTCAGAATATTCCACTAACCATAATTGTTTCTCTACAGTTTCAAAATACCCAATTTATATGTACCACATTTCCTGGTAGACCCTAATATACAAAGTAGAGAACGAGAACAGATCTGGGAATTGAACGGCCTGAATTTAAGCCACACCTCTACCACCAGTTCACTCCTATGACCAGTCAGAGTCTTTCCTTTTCTAGACCTCACCTACCTGGCCTGTAATACTACTGAGTTGGACTTACAGCTCCTTTGTGCTACAACGCCCTGATGAGTGTTCTGTAAAGCTAAACCCAGAAAAGCGATGCACATAAGGGAATAACCCCCTACTGATTCAGGGGACCCTCGTAGCCACAGTGCACCATTCCAACAGGAGTATTACCTGTCTCCCCATAGTTGAGTTTTCGTCTGCCTCACCCAGAGGTGTCCCTCCCCCGCCTCTAAGTAGCAGAAAGTGGGCAGGGTTGGGCAGGGCCTCCTATCAATCACAGAGGGACGGGGGAGTCTGAATTCCAATCTTGACTGGTCATATCTTAAAATTATTTCCTGTTTTACCTGGGAGCTGGCCTCAGGTGAAAACACTGCTCTAAGAACTTTAATCGCCAATTTGTCTTTGATATTCTTTCCACAGTATGTTACTCTCAGCAAGTTGAAGACCTTTGAGGGTCCTAAATCGGAGCTTTTGAGAGCCTCTCAGGACTTCCATGTCGACCACCCCACAGCAGGGCCGAGTCTCGAGGGAGCATAACAGGTCTTTGGGGCAGTCTTGTCGTTCCTGCCTGACCCTGGGCTTGCCACCTCCGCACCTTCCTGCCTGTCAGCGAAGGCCTCAAGAAGCTGGGGCTCGCAGAGGGCATCCAGGTCGGGGTCCGGGCACCTGGGCGGAGGCGAGGTGACGGGACTCTGGACCCCAGTCCTGCCCCAACGCTGACGCGCCGCCCACAAGAGAGCTCTCCCCGAGTAGAGTCCCGGAAGAGCCACAGCGGCGCTTGCGCGACTCGTTAGGCGCACGGCCTGGGGGCGGGTCAAAGTGGAGGTGGGGTCTAGCTCGCTGGTCTGACGCGTGCGCAGAGACCACTCTGATGTTCTGTCCCGGCTACAGGCGAAGCTCCGCAGCAAACATGCTCTGCGCCCACCAGTGGTAGATCACTGGATGTGTGACTGCTAGGCAGCTAAGAGGACCTCTCCAGTCCGGAGAGGCGGGTGCTGAGCCCCCCATTGAGAATATTTGCGCATAACGAACTGTGCTTCAGAGACCCGTTTCGCCTACCTTTAGGACCGCAGTCTAGAAACGCGTGCTGCGAGCTTCAGTTTCCTTATTTAGGAAAGGAGACACTGGAGAAGGATGAAGCCGCCGTAGCCACCACGTTTTTCCCGTTGGACAAGAAAAGGATGACTAAACTTGGCCACTGTGAAGACCTGGGGAGCGGTGGGGATTGCCCAAATTTGCTGGGACGCAGCCCCGGAAATCTGTCCGGCAGTGCATCTTTCTCCTGACCCCCACAAAGGCTGGCACTCCAGGCCTTGCCCTCAGGAGCCAACCAGTGCAGGAGGGGGAGGTGGGAAGGCTTGCAAGTAGCTGGGTCCTCTTAATGCCTAAGGGGCAGGCAGTACAGTATCACCTGTTACATTAATTGGCTCCACGGGATGGAATGAACACCAAAATGTCACAGAGATCCAGAGATTGGGTCTCTTTAGGTCACTAGGAATCCAGTGCCCAATTGGGGTGGGGGGGTCCCAGGCAAGGGCAAGCTGATGGGGAAGCTTGGGCTTTTTTTTGTGGCACCGTCTATTAGGAGGGGGTCAGAGGGAAAGACAGGGATTCCACTGACCTTCACCCAGCATGCCTAGGGACAGGCATCAAGCTCTTGGGTGCCAAGCTCTGGCCTCCCGGGTCACCCTTAGTGGAACACTGGATCTCCATCCTTCATGACTTCCTCTGTTTATGAACTTGCAGCTCCTCAAGCTCAAACTCCCTGAGCCATCATTTAAGGTCCATTTTTCCTTAACTCATCTCACCTTTATTGTTCTCTTAACACCTAATCACCATCACTCACAAAGACTTGCCTCTGAGTGTCTATCATTTCTTGATGTCCTCCCCTCAAGATCTGTCTCCCTAATCTCTGGCCTGCCATACCTGCCCTTGCCTCAAAGTTTGCTAAAATTCCATTCCCTCCCCAAATTTGACAACCTCTTCCTTTGCTCTACTATCCACTAAGGAATCTTGATGCTTGATGGTATGTAAGTGCAATCTTGTAAAAAAAAGGTAACCAACCCATTACTTAATGTTAACTATTGTTAACTATATATGATGGTTCTTTTCAAATAAGAATGGAATGGGCATGTTGTCGCACTACACACTGGGAAGGCTGAAGCAGCAGAAGGATCACTTGAGTCCAGTAGTTCAAGACCAGTTTGAGCAACATAGTGAGACTCCAACTCAAAAAAAAAAAAAAAAAAAAAAAAAGAGGGCTGGAGATGTAGCTCAGTGGTAGAGTGTTCATCTAGCGTGTGCAATACCTTGGGCTCACTACCCACTAACACCAAATACAAAAGGAAAAAGAAAATCCGCTTCCAGACCATGTATTCCAATTTGTAATTTGGAAAACTGTCACTTTAATCCCTTTGGGCTTCCCTGATAATTCCCCATCTTGTGCCTTAAATCCCTTACTAAATGATTACTACCCTCTAGGACAGAGACTATGCTTTAATAAATATGCAAAAATTTGAAATATTTTGAAATTGTGGGATAAATACAGACATTTGGGGAAAGTGGAACTACAACAAATATTTTTGCACCCTTCACAAATATATAATCACTTCTATCTCTGGTGTGTGAGAGAAAAAAAAAATATATATATATATATATATATATATATTTTTTTTTTTTTTTTTTTTTTTGTCTTTTTGAGGCAGGGTCTCACTATGCAGCTCTGGCTGGCCTTATGCTCACTTTGTAGCTCAGGCTGGTCTTGAACTCACAACAATCCTCCTGCCTCAGCCTCCCAAGTGCTGGGATTACAGGCCTGCGCCACCACGCCCGGCAGAAAAATATATTGTACAGAACATTGTTTAGACTTCCAAATTAACACAAGTCAATGTGATAGTACACAGTAGAATGAATATTGTGAAGAGTAAAAAATTGGCCTTTTGGTTTTATCATGTATTAGCCAGGTGAACTCAGGGAGAACTCTCCAAACATCTCTAAAAGTGTAGATTCCTTGTGATCAGTTTGATTTAGTGATAATAAATATACCAGCCCCCATCTACTTTACAAGATAATAGAAAAGGTCAAATGTGAAATGGAATTAAGATTATTTTAAGTATCTGTTCAAAACACAATCCTTAATAAATTTTCTAATGAAATTTTAAGTTTTAAATTTTGTTACTAACAAGTTTCTAGGTGCTGACTGACCATTTTAAAAATCAGTCAGTTCTGAATCTTTGCCAGTTAGCGAGGAAGGCTGGGATGAGCAAGTATCCTCGCATGAACCACAAGGGGAGTCAAGGAATCATAGAATCCTGGAGCTTCACTGCTCTGTGCCATCCTTTAAGCCATTTTGGCCATCAGTTTCATTAGTAAAATGAGTATTAATGGTCTGAGGTCTTTTTTTAATGTATTTAATACAGATTGTGCAGGGTCTCACTACACAAATCAGACTCAAGGTGATCCTCCTGTTTAAAGCTTCCCAAACATTGGAATTACAGGCACACACCACCACATCTAGTCTAAAATGAGTAATAATGGTAATAACAACTGCTACATTCTGTGGGTTGTGTACTATTTCTAGCATTCCCTGTACTCAGTCATATAACGACCACCACTACCCCCTGTGAGAGGGACTGTATCTCCATTTTATGAGAAAACTGAAACACATACATAGACCCCCTTCACTGTCATTTGCCTAAGGCCACCTAGTAGCAAGTAGGAAGTCTAGGATTGATCCCATACAATCCAAGTGTAGGTCTATGCTCTTAATTATGCTGGGGTTATTGTGAGGACTCTGTGAAATACAAATAAAATACTCAGCATAGTACCCAGTGCAAAGCTCTTATGATTAGTGCATCATTGTGAATCACAAGTAGGATAATGCCTATAGGTGTAAAGCACAGTTCCTGGTACAAAAGATGCTCTAGAAGTTGGTTCCCGTGCCTATAGACATGGGCGAGGTGAAGAATATTTCCCACTGTTAAATAGGAGGCAGGAAATGCTCCTTTATCTATGTAGTTTATCAGAGGACAAGAAGTTGGCAGCAGAGTGTGGTGGCACACACCTGTAATCCCAGCACTCTGGGAGACTGAAGCAGGAGGATCACACGTCTGAACCCAGCCTATGTAGTTTAGCAGCTTTGTGAGACTGTTTCAAAATAAAGAGTTGGGGATGTAACTCAGTGTGAAGGCCTTGAGTTCAGTCTCCAGTACTGTACACACACACACACACACACACTGGCTCAGCCTTTCAAATACACCCCTCCTACAGACACTTATATCTTTATTTTTTGAATTTGGTTTGTTTTATCATCTATTAACCAGGTGAACTCAGGGAGAACTCTCCAGATGTCTCTGAAAGTGAAGTTTCCTCGTGATCAGTTTGTTTTAGTGATAATATACCAGCCCCCATCTACTTTACAATATAATGAAAAAGGTCAAGTGTGAAATGGAATTAAGATTATTATCCCAGCTAGTTCAGGTCTAAAATGGCCCATAAAGCCTCATGTGTTTGGAAGGTGATTGGATTATGGCCACACGATAGCTTCCCTAACTTGCTGTTAGGAGCTAGGGTCTGGTTGTAAGATGTGGGTCAGGGGGGTGTGAACAGTAAGTGTGTTTCTATCTCTGCTTCCTGGCCACCATGATGGGAGCAGCCTTCCTGCACTGCAGTCTCTTCCACCAGGCTGTTACTGCCATGGCGCCAGCCAGCTGTGGACTGAAACCATGAACCCAAATAAATACCTCCTTTGTTTTTGTTGTTGTTGTTTGCTTTTTTGTATTTAGGACAAGGTCTATAGGGTCTCACTATGCAGATCAGACTTGTAGTGATTCTCCTGTTTTCAGCCCCCCAAGTACTGGGATTACAGGTGCGTGCCACCATGCCCAGTCTCAATTTCAGTGTCAGTGCACCCTGGGGGGGGGGCACAGCACACCAGGGATCAAACTTCAGTCCACTGAGCTATCAGGCCAGCCTCTTAAATATCTCCTTTGAATTGTGGGTGTTGAGTCTTAGATCCCAGGAAGAAGAAAAGTGACTAAGACACTAGTGTCTCTTCTTTATTGCCTTTATGGTCTTATGAGAAGAAATAAGATTTCTTTGGGCTGGAAAAAGCTTGAGCCTAATATCAATGTCACAGAAGGTGGAATTGGCATGAAGTGCTGCCAGAATTCATATATTTTCTTTTTTTCTTTTGCAGAACCGGGGATTGAACTCAGGCCCTTGAGCTTGCCAGGGAAGTGCATATTCCACTGAACCTTCTCCCCAGCCAATATATTTTCTAAGGCACTTTCACTTCAGTTAACTGGGATAAAATGCATTTGCAAAACCAGGGACTGGCAGCTTGTGTTCCCATAACTGATTCCTGTGTTGGCCAGCCAAGATCTATGCCATACACACATTTGCTTATAAACACATTCCCATAATCTGTGATCCACTTCACATACTCAACGCAATTACTCTTTCATTTACCCACCCCATACATATATCTGTGTCTGGAATCACTTGCACATAACACAGAACAGTCACAGTCTTTATCTTCTTAGAGCCCATTCATCCATTCCAATAACACAGGTGAAGAATTTTATGTGTCAGGCACCGTGCTGGATGCTTGAGCATCATTTAGCCACTAACATTACCCACATCTATTTCCCCATATACATAGACCTCCTTCACTGTAATATTTTTGCACCTACCTCACCACATATAATGTTCAGCTTATATATAATGTGCTTTTCAAGACATTTTTCATTCATATTCCTAACACAAAGCTTGCTATGTTTGGAATGCTCCCAGATTTTGCTTTCTATTTATCACTATAATGGTAGACTTAACCTTGAAAGGATATGGTATGAAGCCTGTGAAACAGCATTATTTTGAGGCAGGATCTGACCTGCCTCATCAAATGATGATTTGAGTTGCTGCCTTGTCTTTCAAGGGAAAAGCTATGTATTTCTCCCAGAATATGTGGGAAAATGAACCAAGGTGGAGTCAGTGAGCATTCAGGAGTAGCATTCAGGAGTAGATCAGATTTTCAGTTGCCCAAGGTTTGTAGGCTACAGAATCCCCCACAATCAGCACACCACCAAGGGAGAGAGAGCATAGACCCACCCTAAAATCAGCTCTACCAAATCAAGAAAACCCACTGATGTCAGCCATAGCCATGGAACTTGGCATCCTCTCTGGCAAACTGCATGGGTGGTAGTCCAGGTTTCTAAGCCCTGGTTTCCTTTTCGGCCTATCTCTAACCTCCCACCTCCTCACAGGACCAGTTCTTTCCTTGTCATTCTCAGTTTTCAAGCAGGAGTATGAAATTTCTTGGAAACCCTAGAAGAAAAAACTCAGAATTAAAGGACCCTTGTACTAACCAGAATACCAGAAACAGTAAAATCTGATGGAAAGGTACTGGCCCAGGGAATCAAAACTGCTTTCAGGTTTCTCTATGGACAGGAGGAGGAGGAGACAGTAATTTTGTGGAGCAGCTGAGGGAGGCACACATCCTTACCATTTTGGCAGACCTGGGGGCTCTTCCACCAGACTTGGGGGATCATGAGGCCATTACATGATACAGAAAGTAGGCCAAATGATATAACTGCTTGAGCCACCTCTATAAGGAATAGATTTCATGTGGCTTTTTTTAAAGGGTTGCTTCCCTGGATGCCAGAGAAAATGATGATTTCAGTTGCTGAGAATAGTCAGTTGTTTCACATTTCACAACAGTGGATCTTGGCTTATGGTCATCTGAGCAGTAAATCATCTTCAAATCACCAGGAAGGCTAGAAACTGAAAGAAGTTACCAAAATAAGGTACCAGAAAGCATCCAAAACAAGGGCAAGCCATTTATAAATTTCCAGCCTATCTCCAAGAAATATGAAAATGAGCACACTGTATTAGATACAATGGAGGATAAGAGATTCCCCTTTACTGGAGACAATCAGGGAGGACAAGATATTAAAGAGAGATTGGAGCTTTTATTGATTTTCTCCCTGATGAAATCAAAAATTGAAACTGAAAGAACACTGGAAAGGGTCAGCCACTGTTTTGACACAAATACAGACACCCACTTCAGGGAATCTCTTGTTTCCTAAGTTTCCCACAATTCCCTTTTCCCCAAAAATAACTCTCCTTGTGACCAACCTCCACAAACCTGGGCAAAGAACAGGTGCTCAGAACCTGCTCTGATTGATCAACAAGTCTGTGGGCAATAGAGGAAAGTCAAAACAAAGCATAAGAAGAGGAATGGAACGGAGAGAGAGGGAGGAACAAGAAAAAGAAAGAAATCTCCAAAGAGGGGTATACTAATAAGGTAGAGCCCCCAAAGTACAAATATTTCATGAGTTTATTAGACTTGTTCCACCCATTTCCCCCAAAGCCATGGTGACACTGACAGCTATGACAAGGCCCATACAGTTCTGCATTTTTTATTTCCCTGACTGCACTGAGAAAAAACATACACCAAAAGCAGATGGCAGCAGTAGTTCAAAAGCAAAAGGGACGGTCCCCCAAGAGGGCAAAGTAATAGAAGATGAGGCAAGGGGGTTGGTTACTTGTTTTAATGAGAAGAAAAGTCCAAGACAGATTGTGGTGGCTTCTCTGCCCCAGCTACCAGGCTCTGTGGACACGCCTTATAGAACTAGCTTTTCTTTTCCAGTTGACTTGCTCCTTGGAAAGAATATCCTGATGGTTTTGGAGACTTTGGTTCTGTTGTGGAAGGTTCTGGTCAGGGGAAGCTTCATGGAAGGCCATTCACAAAGCCTCTTGCAGCAGGGACTGGACTGCTAAGAATTCTGAGAAACATGAACTCCTAAATTGCAGTTCTCTATGAGGACCTCATCTGATCACCAATCCACTTACACTGCCTAGTGTTCAGAAGACCTCTTGTTCAGCCTTTCTATTCATTTTCCTTCAGGCACAGATGACTTTGTGCTGCTGCTGGATCCAACCCATACCTGGTGGTTAAGGCCCTTGGGAAGGCTCTCCCCCCAAGAGGGGAGACTGGCTGTGTTGAAAGGAGCCCATGGAGGCAGCCCTGAGCTGGTTTATACACTCCTACAGTGTCTGCCAGCCTGGCAGTATTCTTGAAATTAATGCTTTTTCCATGCCTTTGGGTGTATCACCTCCCTAATCTCTCCTGGACAATGTAGCCATGGATTCACATGCATTCTTGTTTAAGGCTACAACATCCTGTGGTGCATTCAGTGACTATCCACAACAGGTACAGAGGAAGCTAAACTTTAAGGCTTGGTTGTCACTAGTGCTGAGTGGCTGGTATTAGTTCTGATTCTAGGAAAGTTTTCCTAGTTTTAAGTGTTGGTACATCAGGGAATGGAGAAGAACGGAAAAGAAAAGCCATAGTAACAGGAACCAGAAGGAACAGATCCTCTGCCAAGTGCTACCATAGAGCACTTATGGAAACAGCCTCCTCCTAAACTTAGGAGAGGCTGGCTGCCCAGAGAAGTCCCTAAAGACAAGAATCAGGGTCTCCAATGACCACTCTGAAACCCAGTACCTTTGGGATCTGAGTTTTCCAAGACATGCAATAGACAAAGACACACTGCAAACCAATTAACCCCCTGAGCCCTTTTGGTACCCTCATTTATGTCATTGCTAAGAGGGGAATTACCTGAATACAGTCCCCACTCATTGGGCCAAGGAAGGCTCTGAGCTCCCTAGGCAAGACATCAAAGAAATAGTGCTGAGGGAGACAGATCTTCATCCTAAATTGGGAACTGTGGTTCTCTCTTAGTGTTCTGCTATACTACCCACTGCCCCAAACTCTGAAAGAATAGGGTAGAGGCCTCTGGGACAGCTCAAAACCCACGTAGATTTGACTTGAGAGATTTCCCATCATTGAAAGTCAACCCAGGCTTGGGAGTGAGAAAAAGAAGGCTGGAGAACAAACAGAAGACTATATGGAAGTAGCCAGCACAGACCTGACAACTCTGTATAACTCAGGCTTCATTATCCATCCAGCAATAGGATTAAAAGGAATTCCAGCTGCATTTAGCTTATTTGACCCTCATTGATTTAGCATACACTAGAATTTAGCTGTTCTCTGTCCCTCTAAGACAGGACCCAGGAAAAGCAAGTGGAGCCTGACTTATCTCAATCAGGTTCTCTAACTGCAGCAACAAGATAAGCAAGCTATGATTCACAGTTTCCACTCTTCTCCCTAGACCCATGCACCTTCCCCCACTACCGGCCTCAACAAACTCCCAAATCTCCAACGCTTACTCATTTCACCCATGTGGCTCAAAGGGTTAAACCAGGACTTCTTAGACAGGACACAAGCTCATTCACCAATGAGGACCCAATAATGGCTACACACAACCTAGTGCTTCCTGTAGCGATTCTTTGGGGTTTCACTACACCCTGTTTTGTCACAGTTGAGAGCACCTGGATTCTTCCCAAGCCCAAGGCTACCCAGGAGGCTGGGGAGCTCCTGGGTTATGGCCCGCTCAATCTTCTCCAGAAAGCACCCTCCCATATAGGAGCACTGCTGAGAGAGGAGTTTGAAACTGGAAATGGGGTTGATGCCAAAGAAGTCCTTGTAAGCCTCACGGTTGGGAAGGTCAAACTTGCTGACATTGGTCTTTGCCAGAATGGTCTTGAAGATGTAGAATTTATCAGGATCTTCCACAATGTCCTTAAAGACCAGTTCACCATCACTAAAGAAGGTCATTTTGTCTTTGTAAGTCTGCAGATAGCGGTCAACCAACAGGGCATGGATGCGGACCCGGATGGCATGCTGGCGGATGAAGGCAATCTTATTTTCTAGTCTGTTCTCAATCACCTGGTTCAGGTCTTCCAGGAGAGAGATCTCTTCTTTGAGGAACAGTTCCCGGTGGGTGTCAGGCTTATATTCTTGTGGCCAGAAGGAACTGACATAAACCCTTGGGGGCTCTGTGACATTGATGAGAGGGGCTAAGCTCCAGAAGAGGGCTCCATACACTCGCATGAGCATTTGTGTGGCCAGGTTGTCAGCCTTGTTCAGAATGATCCTTATCTGGGACTCCCGTCCCTTCAGCTGGCGGAAGAGCATCTCCAGCTCCAGACCCACATCCAGCTTGGTAGGGTCAAAGACAACAAAGATGAGGTCAGCTCTGTCGATGAACCACTGGCACACATCGTTGAAAGGGTAGCCTGGGGGAAACAGGAGGGAGAAGTCAACCTGAGTGGGCCTCACATAAACTCCCTCACACTCCCTTTGGAACCAAACCATCACAGCACCAGGGATTTTCTGGATTTCTAAATACTGCTTAAAAATGCATTGCATATTCCTTTCCTTTTATCAATCTTTAACCAAGAACTTCTTGATCCTTGATTTAATCTGTAGTGGAATCCAGGACTCCAAGAAAACAAAATACTTATTCAGAGTAAAAATGTTCCAACTGTCTTAAAAGGACTAGGGCAATGGCAAAGGTATAAAAAGAGAGAAGCCGGGCTGGGGAGATGGCTCAGTGGAATAGGTGCTTCCCTGGCAAGCACAAAGGCCTGAGTTCAATCCCCAGTGCCAAAAAAAAAAAAAAAAAAAAGAGAGAGAAGCCAAGAACTTAGAAGAAAGGGAGAGAGGGTATCTGATTTAGGGTAAGGAAATGTGGTTCAGTATCAAGACCTAGAAGGAATTTGGGCTTTTGCACTGGCTAGCTGAATAGTAAATGCTCTTAAACTCTAGCTCTTTGACTACAAGAGCAATAAAACCATAATTGATGTAAATATTACCATGTGGTAATAAAATATAAAAGCACCTAACTAAATCTCTATATATATGACAGTGTCCAATATACTTTTAGTTCCTCCTACTGCTTATTTTCTTATATACAAAATAAAGAATAAAGAATTTCTTGAAAAACAATGGCCAACCAATAATAATGCATAAAATTATCCAATGAATAATATGGGTACAATAAAGTTACTTTGTTATAAGAATTATTAATGATAATATTACTACTAATAATAGTTTAGTTATAACTCAAGTGAAAGCCATAACTGTAACTGAGATCTGACATCTGGTCACATATTCTTAAGACTCCCACTTCTAGGACTCATCAGTACACATATAGATGGCCTTGGGTCATAGCAGTACTCAGAGGCCTATGTCACAGTCTCCTAAGTTCAAAGTAGCTTTCTTCTGTCACCTAAAAGCAAGCAGTGTTCTGGAAAGTCTGATCAGGGTTTAGATTAAAGCAGACCTAACAATGCAGAATGTGGGCACACAAAGAGCTGAAGGTCAGGCCCAATACAGAGCAAACCTCAGAGTCCCAGGCTCAGTTTAGCCAGAAGTCATACACAGAGAT
>PVKA01016595.1:0-47602 GCA_004027165.1 Ctenomys sociabilis
TTTTTTTTTTTTTTAAACCCTTGATACATTTTAATCAAAGTGAGGATTGCAGAAGTTCTTGATGGTGATAGAGTAAGAAGGATTAGAGAAATAGGTCCAAAAGAGTGAGTCATGTCAGGACTTATTTACCAAGAAAAATTACTTATTTTATTGGATCCTCAAGCTAGGCCCTGTACATGGAACTAAGCCACTTTAGCATACAGTTAGGATTTTGTTTTCATATTAAATGGTAAGTAAAAAGTATGTGTATAAAATCTTTGCTGTTATAATATATTTGATTTTCACTAGCTTCTGCACCACACTTTTTATGGCTGGAATGCTGGGCGGTGTAGGGCGACACAGGTGGAAAGAATTTGGCTGTGGTTGGAGGAGGCTCCTAGGGTTTATATTACTAGAAATATTCTCCCTAGGTTAACATTGTGCCATATATTAGAAGTTGTAGCTGATATCTTGCTCAAAAATCATGGGTTGCAGTGACATTACTGGTTATCTAAACAGTCACCAGTACTTTTTCTTTTTCCTTACCAAAAATCGAGAAGCAAGACACTTAGCCCTGCAACCTGTGGCTTCATTTCACTTCCCTAAATATTCTTCTATAATTACATTTTGCAGTATCTTTTTGTTACCTCTTGTAAACTTCCTGAGGATAGAGTTTAAGCTTTATGATTCTGGATACATTTCTACTTTTGTAGTCATTTGTGATAGATGTAACCTGGAATAAATCATCTAGAGCTCTCATAGTATGAGAATTTGAAGTTATTATTTTTCTTTCCAGGTAGCCACAGCTACTAGAAGTTCTTTTTTAGCTCTCACCCCTCCTCCAGGGTTGTATGCTGGCACACAAAGAGGACAAAGGCGGCTCAGCCTGTCTTGTGTCATTTAGAAAATAATGCCAAACTGGGCAGAGGATCTGCACCGGAAGGTGCTGAATTTCCTATTCCTTCTGAGTTACTGTTCTGCTATGAAGAGCCATTCTCAAAACATCTGGCACACCCATGTGCAAATACACAGAATTAATTCCACTTGTGATAATTGATTACATTCTGCATTTGTGCAGACACCAGATGTTGACAATTTTTCCTGAATGGAGACTTGGGCTGTTTTCCATTTAGAGAACCAATTATTTACAACTTACACAGGAATTCACATGGCTTTTAAGTCTTAAGATTGTTCCTTGCCAGGCTACATTTAATAAGACTTGTGCCAAGTATATGGTGTATACTTGTAATTCCAGAGTTTGTGAGGCTGATGCAGGAAGAGTGACGGAGGAGGCCTGCCTGGGCCACACCAGGAGACTCTGTCTCGAGTACCAACATTAATAATCATAACAAAAATTAGTTCCACAGTAGTTTTGCATTTCTGTAAAACTCTTGTATTTCACTAGAATTTCTGATTATGCAACCTTATTTAGTACTCTCAAGTAGTATTGAATTTTTTAATATGTTTAGATTTCTGATGTTGCTTTATGAAGAGAATAAGGCTAACTACAAAGGGATTTAATTCCAATCTGAAAATAAGGATTCCGCCAATGAAAAGGGAATGGAAGTAGGAAAAACCTTGTATATCTCTTTTTTTTAATGAAAAAATTTAAATCATTTTATGTTGCAGACTTAACTATTGTAGGAAATGCTGGGTATCACTTACTGTGCATGTAATAAAAACTTCTAATTTTATACATACATAATCAAGGAAAAAAATTTATTTTCTACTTACATAGTATGGATTGTTTTGATCTTGAATGATTAGCCCTCTTCCTCATCATTCAGTGCCGATTATTGCTTTTCTTTCTCCTCTTCCTCCCATTTTTATTGCATTTGGAATAATGAAACATTCCAAAATTTAGCTAGATTTTGCTAATTACATTGGTTATGAGACCTTGGAAACATACCTTGCAACAGAATTGGAGAAAATGCTCTGGGTGTCAGGACACTTGGAAAAGAAATGTACCAGTGTACAAACTGAGCAGTTAGGCCAAGTTGAGCTCACAGGTGCAATCTTCCGTTTGGCAGAAACCATACATAAGTTGCCTCATGACCCCGCTGTGGCCCAGTTACCTCATCAGTTCCTTAGGGATAGTACCTATCTCTTGGGACTAATTTGCCAATAGGTGCTAATAATTTTCCTTTGTTTGTTGTCCTAACTCTCTTTTGATTCACTGATAGGTGCTTAGCTGTTTCATGTAATTTCCATGACTCATTTTTGGTGAAAGTGTTGCTTGCATCTGTTCTTGTTCTCTGTGGGGAATTAACCTCTGGGCACAGAAGCAGGATAACTTTCCTGCTTCCTTTCAAAGAGTTGGTTTGTACAGGAACATATAACCGTATTTATTCTGAGACTTCAGTTTTGTTACCTCTTAGTTTTCTTTAGCATCTCAAAATTCCTGAGATGCTACTATTTTTTAGTATATTTAGTACTAAAATTTAGTGCATTTGAGCTGTAGCTTTTAAAATCCAAAATGCTTTCTTTTTTGTGAAAGTCTGTGAATTATGTTGCCAGTTTGCTATCAGCACTTTCTAAAAGCTCTTAGAGTTGAGTCATTGCTTCCAGCTAATGTATTGTGGATTTGAATCTACAGAGGTCCTCTGTTCTAATTTCTAACCTGTAACTTAGTCCAAAGCATTTATATTTCAAAATTTCAATTATAAAACATTACTATTCATGCAATTAAATACTAATGTGTTTCTGAGCTTTCTTCTTTTAGGCGAAGTCAAATAATAGTTCCATATGCTTTCTGAAAGTACCTTGTAAATGCAACACATTAAGAACATTCTCACTTAGCACATCAACTCTCTGAGCTGGGCAGAGCAGTCAAAAGAGCTCAGTTTTATACTTAAGGACATTGGGAAACAGAGCAACTTGGATACATGTTTTGTCTTATGATGTTAAGGGGCTAGAGCTATTGCCCAGGACTTCCACCAATACATTTCCTGCTCCCAGCATGATACTGATATTGATGCTTGACTACTTTGAATACCAGTAGAATACTAAGTTACTGCTGCCAGAGTTGTCTACATATCTGTGCTAAAGTGTCATCTAAGTTATGGAATAGTTTGTTTATGTAAAAGTTTAGATGATAGAGTATTATTCTTTCATTTCCTAAATATAAAACATAAAACAGTGTTACATGTTGTCAGCCACTTAGCTTATTGGCACAAATGGAAAATTGACAGCTAATGAATTATAGTATATATAATACAGTCCATTGCTATAGAATGTTTCAGTATTCAGACTTTTTTTCAAAAGATGCAATAAAATTCTACAAGAACAATTATTTGAATCACTTAATTGAGTAGCATTTTACAGATTAGTGGTCCCAAGTCTTGTATGTTGAGTGAAAATTCATATTTTTTTTTGAAGGTTCTTGTTTTCATTTTTTGAGACAGTTTCACTATGTCTTCCAGGCTGGGTTTGCATTTGAGATCTTGCCTTATCTCCTGGAGTGTCAAGATTATAGGTGCATACCGTCACAGCTGGTGTCTTTGAAACTTTTGTTTTCTATAAAATTTTTGAATTTGCATCCTTATGTTAAGCTGCACAGAGGCAGGAAATTAGTGAGGGTAAATTCAGATGGGAAACGTGATTCCTGGTGTCCATTACAGCCAGGAAGGCACATGTGCCCCATGAAGCCGTGGTCTCACTTGAGTCTCAGCCAAGTGCTCACAAGGGCATCAGTTCGCTATCATAGAAGTGTCTCTTAAGGAATGTACGGTGACAGGTTCTTAAGGAGAGCCCTTTTCTGGAGGTTGACTCTGCCTTTGACTGCTGCTGTGAGTTAGATGTGTACATGCATTGCCCTTCTGTTTAAGGACTTTTATTGGGCCACTGGAAAGCCTACTCATTTTAAAGTAAAGGGTACAGGAAATTGATGTTTAATAAAGGTTGGGAGGTACAAGGTAAAGGGCCAATTTGCGTAACTGTACACACACACTGACATTTTTCAATTGGTTTTGGCACGATTCAGAGGGAAAATTATTTCCTTTTAGCCAAGTGGCCTTTGAAGAGAAGGCTGAAGGTTCCAAACAAGGAGTTGTTCCTGAACATTTCACCCTCTTGGGAAGAGATTTTATTTTGGCTTTAAAGTCTGTCTTGCCTTCCTGGTCTTGCTTTATTTCCCTCAAACAAACAGAGCTATCTTTCAGGCAGTTTCCTTTATGAGGTATATATAATTTATAACCAAAAAGTATGGGAAGGGTTACATACAATCATTTTTTTGGCCCAGCTGTACAATCCTTGACAGTGCCCTTGACAAGTACAGAATGTACGTGGTAGTGTGGTTTTAGTTATTTACTTTTATAACCATAGTTCTTTTGTGTGGCTCAATACCATCCTGGAACTTAGTTTTTCTTTTGACTTTGCTAGATATTTACTGATTTTCATGAAAAAGAGCTCTTTTTTTTTTGAGAGAAGATCTTACTATGTGTCCCAAGCTGGCAATGAACTCCTAGTCTCCCAAGTGCCAGGATTACAGATATGTATAACCACACCCAGCTGAGAAAAATTCCATCACGTTTTGATGAAATTCTGATAATTATTTGTAATATAACATAATGTCAATGAAATAAGAACTTGTTTTTGTTCACTTCTCTGTCAGGATATTTTAGAATAATGCTTTAAATTTAGTCACTTCAATTGTTAAAAGAATGCAGATTTAGATTGACAAATATATTTTAGATTCTCAAAAGCCTGTTGACTTGAATGAGTATGCAATTGATACATGGCCCTACCTTGATTTTCAAGCTGATTATTTAGTTCGTAGCTATAGTGCCCTACAGGGTTATGGCCAGAGAGCTAGATTTGTAGGAGGATCTGAGTGAATATATTCATGTTGTAACAATAAAGTGTAATGTTTTGAATAAATATACAAAATGACAGTTTAGTAGGGTTTCAACTAGGTAGGAAGGATTAATTGATGTCTTAGTTATGTTCTCATTTCTGGGACAAAATATCCAATACTCACAAGTTAGAAGAGGAAAGATTTATTTTTGGCTCAGTTTCTAGAGGTTTCAGTCCATAATTGTTTGGTTTGAGGGAAGAGAAACATGACAGAGAGGCCTAGTATAGGAGAAATCATCCATGGCAGGGCAGGGAGGAAGCAGCTAGAAGCAAGCAGTGAGCCTTCCTTTCCTTTCCCTTTTTATTACATGTAGCCTATATGACTATTGGTTAGTGCCATGCACATCTAGGATGGGCCTTTTCATTATCCACAACTATATGCTGAACTAACCAGTAAACTACAGTTACCATGCACTCATAATAATCTAGTATCACACACCCATAAACCACTGTCACATAGCCATGGCCTAGCCACCTCTCAAAAGCCCCACCTATGAGCAGGTAAGGCTGGAAAGCAGATTACAGAACAAGAATGGGGGGATGGGGATCTGTGTATTCAAATATGAAATAAGGTATATTTTCCAGAACACAGCGGTCCCCCATGGCAGAGGTTACTTTCCAGATACCCCCATGATAAGTGAAAATCAGTGAAGTAGCAATGTTATATTTATTTCAGCATTTATATATATTTTAAGACTGTAAACCCTTCCCTCTTATAAACCTTTCTCACATTTATAAAAACACTTTTAATGTTCTTAATCATTTTTTAAACTTGTAAGCCTACATAATTTTAACAATATACATGAATTGTACACTATAGAAAAATCCCACACTATAGCAAAAAATTCACAATACATTTATATTAATATATTTTGAAAACCTGCAGAACAGTGAGTCTGCGAAAGTTGAACTGCAAAATGGCAAGGAACTACTGTACACTCTGCTATTTACTGATGACGTGATCTCTGGAAAATAATTATGAAATTAATAGTGTTAAGTGAAATGCATCTAACTTAAATGTCCAATTAATGAATTTTGGTAAATATCCCTTTGGATGATCAATATTTAGAACTTGTCCATCATCTTAGAAAGTTCTTGTGGCCAAAGGAACAAGTGGTTAAGCCTTGGTTATCAGTAAGGATAATAAAGCTGTTGTAACAGTTTGCTAGCATTTTAACAGTTTCAGCCAATAATTATGTGTGAGTTAGAAGGTTTCTAAAAATTTCATTTATTCTAAACCCAATGGGAGGGCCAGGGAGATAGCTTGGCAGTCTGAATGCCTGCCTAGCAAGTGCAGGGACCCAGGTTTGATCCTTGGTACCGCATTGTGTGCTGCTCCCAAAACCCTGGGTGCACAGTGCTGGTCACCAAAACTGGGCATGGTTGTGCATTCCCTGTAATTCTAGTGCTAGGAAGGCTGAGACAGGAGGATTACTATGAGTCTGAGCTGCTTAGTGAGATCCTGTACCAAATAAATAATAAATAAAAGATTTAGAAAAAAAAAAACCAAGAGAAGGACTGCAGATATAGTTCAGTGGCATAAATGCCTGCTTGGCAAATGCAAAGTTCCAAGTTTGATCCCTGGTATTGCAAAGCAAAACAAGACCTATGAGTTGGATTGTTACATCATTTTTCATACGTGAAGAAAATAAGACCAAGATTAATTTTGACTTTCCAATGTAGCCCAGTTACTGAATCAGTTTGGAAATTTCTGTGTGTCTTTTGAGTCTCTGACTATGTAGGTAGAGCTACCAAATGTTAGGAAATTTTGTCATGGGAAAGAGAATAGGAAGCGATTATGATTACACATTTGAACTGGGCATAGTGGCACATAGTTGTTGCTCCAGCAGCATGGAGGATGAGGCCAGAAGATGCTTGAGTCCAGGAGTTCAAGGCAGCCTGGGCAATATAGCAAGATTCTGTCTAAAAAAAAGAAAGAATGGCTCAGTGGAATAAGTGCTAACCTGCAAGCACAAGGGCCTGAGCAGTCCTCAGTGCTGCCAAAAAAGAAAAGAAAAGAAAAAATCCATATTTGACCTGTGTTTACTGTCCATCAGTGCTATTATTTATTAACTCGTTCTTGTACAGGCTGCCTCTGGAAACATCAGGTTTAATGTCTCCAAAGGTGGAGGGAGGAATGGAAAAGGGTGACTCACTCATCAGGTGTCCATGTGAGAATGCCTTATAGACTTTGAAGAGCTGTGCACTGATGTGGTTATCTCTGTCTGTGGAAAAGTAGCTGCTTACTCTCCTGTCCTCTCCTCATATACTGCTAAGTGTAGGCAGAAAAGGAGTTGACAATGTGTCAGAGAGAGCTGGTCCTTGCTTTTCAGTCCCTGCTGAATGCTGTTTGCAGAGCTCTTTCTCTTGCAAGATTCTCTTAACATTCAAAAGCCTTAGATCATTTTTCGCCTTTTATGCCAGTCTCACAGCGCAATTCTTGTTACTAGCTGTGTTAGAAGGCTTTTTGTTTTAAGATGGGTGGTAGTGCGGGGTTGTGATCCCAGTACTCAGTACCTGGGCCTTTGGGGACCCCTGATAGCATCACAGCAGGGTGAAGGTTTTCTGGTCCGGGTGCTGCTTCTAGGTCTGGCCTCTACTGAGAGCACACACTGTTCTTCCTGGAAGAGAAAAATCCTCACTCCTTTCCAGTCTGCTTTAAATTCAGCTGAATTGCCATGTAACCAGGACCTGCAGATCTGCAAGGCAGAACAGTGACCCTGCGGTTGCCTTTAAGGTTGGAACTAGCACCTTATTGCATTGTTTATGTTGAGAACTTATTGCCAGGGGTAATTATTAAGTTTCTGTCTTGACTGTTGTTTGATTTTAAAGGTACCCATGATTCTGAAGGCTGTCACAATTAGGAAGTCTTACATTTGAAGCCATCCCAAGATTGTTTTCATGGAGTTAAAGGCTTTTAATTAAACACATTATTCATAGAAATGTAAAACCAACAAAGCCCAACTTGCGAATTTATGAATTTTTCTTATAGCACAACAACGTGTCTATTAAAACTTTGTTTTATAAAATATTATACCACATATATTCCTCTATATTTGTTTAGGACAGAGTCTAAGATTTGGTAGATTCTTCCTATACTCCCCTCTGAGAAATACAAAATATAGCCATTATTGGAGTGGTGAGATTTCGCTCTGTTGTTAAGGGGAGAGAGGGCCCTTGGCTATGTTCCTCACTTGCTGAGGTCCATGTTGTGTTCCTTGGTTCTCCCAGGACACACTTACATTTAGCAGTGCCTGTAAATTCGTAGCTCCAGGGTGAGGGAGGGAGATATCTGACAGGTGAAGGTAAATTCACCTTCAGAGCCGAGACTCAGCAGCAGATCTTCACTTCCAGAACCAAGCCTCTGGAGTGACTCATCTTTATTTTTTGATCCTACAGCTCTGAATCAAATATGAAAGCCAGTTGTCCTCTTCAACATTTTTGTAAGATCTTCTTGTAATGTTATCAGCAGAATTTGACACCATAAAATTGTGGGTTCCAGAGTCTCAATTACATATCTTATAATTTATGAAGAAAAGTGGTCATTTCTGTTATGTTAGCATGTCCTTAGAGGAAAAGTGTGGTATAATTTACATATTCACATAAAGTTTTGGAGGCATTCTCTCAAAAATTTCAGTTATTAAGACATTTAAGCCTAATGTAAGTTTCTGATAGTCATTTCGGTAGTAAGATGGAAAGGCCAGCCAAATATTTCTTGAACTTATAGTTCTTAAAATTCACATCACTATAGCTGTACTTTATAGAGACATAGCTATACGTAGGGTATAATTTAATATCATATATATTTGGCGTTTCTGGACAGCCTGTTTTAATTAGAAATAATATCATATATGCTTATTTATAAACAGCACAGGGGATATTTAACTTACTACATTCTTTGTATGTTCTCCTTTTAAAAAATTAGATTTTATTGGTATGTTTCAGATACACAGTGATTAAATTAATCAAAGTGATTTTGCACCTGTACATAATATAACTTTTTTGTCCTCTCATTCTTCTACCCTTCCTTCAAGCACTCTTCCCCTGTGCTGCCTTTTTTTTTTTGAAGGGCAACTAAATTTTTCTTTGAATATGTTTAAAATTTTATTGTATATGTTTGTGGAATACAATAATTACATTTGTTTTGGAAATTTATATTTATGTTCATATTTAATATCTATTTCCAAGGCTATTAAAAAACATGAAATTTCAGTGTTGGTAATAGATTTTCTAGCATATAGGTCCAAATCTCCATATATGAGCAGCAAGATCTCTTGAGATTTGAGAAAATCACTAATGCTAGGAGTTACACTTCTGAAGTGGGGCCCAGCCAGGCATTGAGGTTACATGTGGGGTTCCTCCCTGTCTAGCCCATAGGACATTCTTGCTGTGTTGACAGGAGTGTTCCTAACCTTTCTGGGACTTGTCTGACTTTGAAAGACTGCCTCATTATATCTAGGGCCAAGTTAGGAATCAGAAGGGGCTGCCAGCCTAAAAATAGTCGTGGCTTGCAAAGAGGACCTGAATGGCACAGATCCCCATGGGCTTCTGCTGCCAGATGACAGTCACCAAGAAGGGAAGGAGGCAGCCACGTGGGGAGCGTGAATTGCGGGAAGACGGGTGTGTAGGTCTGTGTTTATTTTCTGACTTATGCAGGGGGAAGTAATGTTTTAATGACCAACTTTACAAACATTTAAAATAGCTCATATTCAGGTTATTTTTTATGAATCTGGGCCACTGGAATACATTTCTAGATGATTCAAATTTGTGAGAAACTCTTTCCTGTTTAATGTTGACCACAGTGAGTCCGAGGAACTGAAACAGTAACATGCCTTGTTTCCTGGGTACTGCTTTGGAACACAAAGTGAAGCAGTGTTTTAGAACTTGCAGACAATAGGCCCATTTAAACAAAGGTCTGCATATTTAAAACTGGTGGTTTATGGGAGTATCATTTAACATCCTTACTGGAAACTCTTTGGATACAATATACTACAAAATTTTTGTTGGAATCAAATGGGCTAGAAGATTTCAAGCTATAAAGATTAAACCTGGTCAAAAGGCCAAGAGCAGCGCCTACTTCCTTGTAGCCTTCCCAGGCAGTTGTAGAGGTCTGATTAGATAAGAGCAGGAGAGTGCAGTATTGTTTTCGAACTCCTTGGCTTAGCAATGAACAGCCCTAGATTTTTCAGGGATTTAGCACTACATCGTCGCATCTCATGGTCTGCTGTTAAGTTTGGGTAGGGCGATGTGATTTGGGAGTGGCAGCAAGACCTCTGTATTTCTTACCACGTTTAGCACAGAGCTTAATCTCACGCTAATTACTGTTTTTATTCATCACTATAATGAAATATCCCAGATAATTAACATAGAAAAGATTTGTTTTGGCTCACAGTTGTGGTTTGAATCTGGCCAGGGTGAAACATAGCAGGAGTGTGTGTGGAATAGCCTGTTTACATCATGAACCAGGAAGCACAGAGGAAGAGTAGACAAGCAGGGCTCCGTAGTCCCCTTTAGGGGCACATCTCTGGTGGCCTAAGGACCTGTCACTAGGTGCCACTGCCCAGATGTGTACTGCATCTCCCAGTAGTACCATCATTTAACACATAGACCTTTGGGGGAACACACATTCAAACCAATATTGCTCCAGATGAGTGGGTCTCTCTTTTATAGCAGTGTGTTGAGAAGCCATTAGATTAGAAGACTACTCCATGTTTCTTTTCACATTTAGCACAAGGTTAATGTCATGCTAATTGCTGTTTGTATTAGTCACTATAATGAAATATCCCAGATAATTAACATAGAAAAGGTTTGTTTTGGCTCACAGTTGTGGAAGTTCCAATCTGAGGTTAGGTGGCCCCATTATCCTGGACCTCTGGCCAGGGTGAAACATAGCAGGAGTGTGTATTGGATAGCCTGGCAAGTGCCACCATGCCCACCTGGAGATGAGGCTAGTGTGGCATGTGGTGCCAGGGATCAAAGGGTGGTCCCTGTGCTTGTCTAAACTTGCTTAAGCAGGCGCTTTAGTCAGCTGAGCTATCTTGCCAGAGCCCTGGGGTGCATTTTCAAAGGAGTACCTATTGACATTTCTATCATGATGAGAAGAATGAGGTGATTTAAGGGTGATTCCTAGGTCTCCATGTGATCAATTTCAGCGCCTAGTGATGCCTTTTACTGAGAGTGAGAGATTTTGAGCAAAAAGCCAAGTGGCATGTGTCTGGAAGCCTGGAGTTCTGTTTTAGAATAATATGTAAATAGATGTGACAGCTGAGTAGTCAAATTTTGAGCAGGTTAGGCCAAATTAGGGCTAGAGATATGTTTGTGGGAGCTTTATTAGGATGTATTGAGAACAAGATGAAAATGTAGAAGAGAAATGGAATGAGGGCCCAAGATCTACCTTACCCTCAACTCTTGAAGATTGGATAGAGAAGAATCCCAGAAGCATTTGCCACAGAGAAAAACTCTGAATTTTTGGATTAAAGCCAAGGTAGGGAGTAGTCTTCTAAAGCCAAGTTTGGGAGGTGTCCTTCTGAGGTCTTCCTCAAAAGGTGAAGAGTTTTGCTTACCAATCAGGGAGCGTTTTAGATAAGTTTTTGGTTTGCCTGTGTGTGTAATCATTGAAAATCTTTGATGAGCTTTAGGAAACTGTGTTAAATAAATCATGGTAAATTCAGCCAAAAGTAAAAACAAGTACAACAGAGTATATTGGTTAGCTTTTTGTGACCAAAATACCTGACTTGGACATTGTAGAACAGGAAAGGTTTATTTTGCCACGTTTTCGCAGGTTTCTGTTTCCATAGGCGGGCTCTGTGGCGGGAACTTCATAGCGGAGGGCTGATGCAGCAAGGTTGCTCACTCCTGGCAATTGGACAGGAAGGGGCCTGGAGCCAGAGACCCACAGATGCAGTCCCAGAGATCACCCCTGGAGGACCCTGCCTAGACAGAGCCAGGGGCGTGCACTCCTAACTCAGGAAGCTAATCAGGTGAACATGATTAATTGACTGACCAAGTGTTTTGAAAAAAACCAGAATAAAGGATTTAGTTATCTTTAGGTCCAGCTCATTTGGAAGGAGATAGATAACTGCTAGTGATTTTTGAAAGCTAACAATGGATGGAGGAATTGTTAGTCTTTAAAGATTCTTAAAATCCAAACACTTCTTTCCAGCTCCAGGTTACTGTCTGTAGCACCATTGTAAGGTCATCTGCACAAAGACTCTTCTTTCAGAGGCCTCATTCTGTGTCATGCAAAAATAGGAAAACATAACCACATTTCATGTATTTAAACAGTTGAGTTGTTGTTGACTGTTGATATAATGGTGCTGTTGGAAACCCTTACATTTACTTATTCTTCAAGTTTAAGCTAAACTGGTGACTTTTTTGGAGATGCCTTCCCTGACTGCAACTTCCCTTCATAGTGATCAGTGTTTGTATTTTTCTCTGTTAACTAAAATTTGTATAGCTATGCTTATTTTTTGTCTGTTTTATTCACTTTATAGTAACTTCTTATGAAGTGTTTGGCATAAGGTGGATTCTTGAGGGTTTACTAGATAGCATTAGAAGATAGATTCTTAGAGGAACCTCAGTAGCTTTGTCTTGGTTTCCAAGCTCAGTGTCTCCTTTAAGCATAATTCCTTGAGATATAGTTTACATATAGCAACATTTTTCCCTTTGTCATACTTTGTTGAGTTTTTTTTTTCTTTTTTATATTGTTGAGTTTTGACAAGCACATATGGGTGTGTCACCACAAATCACAAAGAAGAGAAATTTCTGTCATGCCAAGGTCTTCTTTTGCTTTCAGTGATCTTGTCCCTGTAGTTCTGCCTTTTGTTCATAGCAGATAATTTTTTAAATGAACTTATCTTTGGAAATGCAATCTTCCTTTGATTCTCTAATGTGGATGAGTTCTGTTATGTACTTTTGTAAGCAGTTGCGCTGCCAGTATTTTCTGAAGGGCGCTGTCTGTCCCTTTGGTTTGTCTGCTTTTCCCTCCTTTGAGCTTTGTGATGAATCACAGGTGGCTGTGTAGTTTCAGAAATGGAAAGAACTACTTTGGTTATTTATGGAGCAGTGATCTGAAATGTTCTTGCTGAGTGGCTGAACCTTCTCTGCCATTGAGTGATAGTGGGTTATAACAAAAGGTTTAACATACTGGGTCCAGTTTTTGCCCTAGTTTCTCTTTGTAGGAAAATTTAATCTGCTTTGTATAACCCAGTAAAGTACTGAATGTACTGGTTTCTTATCTTAATTGACATCAAGGATTGTATCCAAAAGGGCTTCCTTGGTGTGACATCAATATAGATATTCTCCTCTTCTGCTGGGAGGCAAGACTAGATAATTTAGCTTTAGCAGACACAATATGGCAGTCAAATTATGAGTCCCTTTATTTAAATCCTCTGTGGTATAGTCAATATGTGATTATGAAAGAACAGGAATTCAGGACAAATGAAACATTCATTCTTGTTTTTACTTATTTGTGTGTGTGTGTGTGTGTGTGTGTGTACGTATGTCTTTTTGAGGCAGGGTCTCACTATACAGCTCAGGCCGGCCTTGAGCTCACTTTGTAGCCAAGGCTGGTCTTGAACTTGCAGTGATCCTCCTGCTTCAGCCTCCTGAGTGCTGGGAATATAGGCATGCATCGCCATACCTGGTACTTATAGTTTTGAGACAATATTATGCACTATATTAATATAGTCCATCTTTTAAAAAAATCATTTATTTGGTACAGGGTCTCACTACACAGCTCAAACTCATAGTGATCCTTCTGTCTCAGCCTCCCCAGTGCTGGGATTACAGGAATGCACCACCATGCCTGGTTTTGGGGGCAGACATGGCATGGGGGCCAGCACACAATGCAGTACCAGGGATCAAACTCAGGTTCTTTCACTTGCCAGGCGGGCACTTAGGTCACCAAGCTATCTCCCCAGCCTGATGTAGTCCATCTGTAGTTATTTATATTCTGGAGGCTTGTCTCTAGTTTCTAGCTTTCCTTTGAATACATATGATTTTCTATATGCAGGATTATCTGCGGGATTCATGCCATTTCCCCCAAGGAGAGTTAAGGATAAAAATTGGGGTTTTATCTTAAAGGCACTGTCAAATTTTATTTTGTCTCTTATTAGTTTTATGAGGTAAGATGATGGTGAGTCAGACAAGAGATGGGAGATCATTTTAAGCTTGACTCAGTCTCTGAATAATTTGTGGAGCTTAGTGGTGCTTACTTGTAATTCCAGCTTCTCAAGAGGCTGAAGCAGGTATCTGACAAGTTGTGGATTGGCCTGGACTACACAGTGATACTGTGTCTCAACAAAGTAAACAAAACCGAGATAATTGTGCAGACTTGAAAGTCATCATGTCAGCCATATTACATAATTCTCAGGGCACCATTGACTTTGATACAAATTGTGCCTGGCATTTCTGTGCTGGGGAGTAGGTTTGTGAAGGGTAACTCCAAAGCTTATTCTCTCCAGACCTGTTTTCTCACATAGAAAATATGTAAATTGGATTAAATGAACTTGAGTATGCTGAATCCTGGAGGATGATTCATCAGAGTTAGTCATCCTCTTCCCATGAGTGGGCCCTGTTTGCTGCAGAATAGTAGAATTAGTTGTATTGTAAGAGCAGTACCTGGAGTAATCATTTCAAGACTCTCTGTTTTAAATTCTTTTTGATCTTTTTTTGCTTATTTGATACAGGGTCTCATTACACATTTCAGACTGGTAATGATCCTCCTGTCTCAGCCTCCTCAGTGCTGGGATTATAGGGGCTGGCATAGCATGTGGTACTGGGGATCAGACCTTGGTCCTTGCACTTGCCAGGCAGGTGATTGGACTGTCGAGCTATCTCACCAACCCTTTTCTCTGTATTAGTGTTCATCTTCATGTGTAGACTTTTTCTTGCAAGACTGTTGGTATGACTTTGAAGTGTTTAAATCACACCATCTGTTGTTAGAATTTGGAAGACATTTGTTTAAGGGATGACAGTAACCATTATTCATGTTGTAAAAAATAGGGATACTCAGCTCATGGTTCTGAATGGATCTTTTAATTTCAGTTTCAGTTCCTTGACCAGAGAAGTACAATTTATATACAATGTGTTTTATTCCACTAGAATATGAATATATTTTTTCAGATTTTGATACTAGAATAAGATTCTGAAGCAAATAGAAATGTATAAAAATCCCTCTTCCTCCTTCCCTCACGAAGCCACCTTCAGTGTACAGTACACACTTTTCCCAAAGTTTCTTGTGTATTTGATATTATTTATTTCTGAGGCTAGTTGGAAATTATAGATTTCCTGAATTTAAGGACATGAGAGTTAAAAAATCATGTACAGGTGCATAAAGATTGTAAGTTCCAGCTGTGGTATAGTGCACACTTAATGTCTTCCCTGCAAAAAAATTTTTTTTGTTGTTAATTATCTAAGTCACTGCAATATTCTGGTCTCTTTGATCCCGAAGCAGTCATACAGCATCAGTGAATGCTGATTTAATCTGATAAGCCAAGTCCCTCCTGTTTTCAGAGACAGTTTGGATAGAAAAGTAAGTTGCTTGCTTTATACAACTTGTCATTTTTGTTTTGTTTTGAGTTCTGCTGCAAGTATTGTACAATGTAACTAAGAAACATCTGGATAACATTCCTGCCTATAAAAGCTCAGAAAAGTCTGTAGTGTTTCACTGCCAGAGAGTCTAAGGAAAATTCTTTAGGGGAAAGAAATAATTTCACTCAGTTCTATTATTACTGCAAGGCTGAGCCGGCCTTTGACTAACTGCTCTCCGGAGAGGATCATCACAAGGTCCGTGGTGTTTGTATTTCTTTTGGTCTGGTTCTTGCAGACGCATTTCCTACACGAAAAAACTGTATCTTAGGCACAGCCAAAAGTATGTCCTTTTTTTTTTCTTTGAAAAATGACTTGAATAAGACATCAATTTAAACTCTCAACTCTGGTATTATGAGGAATGTAAGTTAGCTGGATAAAGTTGATTTCTGGCATTTACATTAAGTCAAAGCATTGGCGTTAAGTTTCAAGTGATACTTAAAAAAAGATGCTTTTCAAATCATATATTTTTTGTTACATTTTGCTTGTGGAATTTAATTTCTTGAATTACTGTGACTTCAGATAAATTCTAGAATATGTGAAAATGCAAAGGTTATTATAAACAAATGTGAGTACATTCTTTCCTGCTTTTTTAAAAAAAAATTTTAGGGGGCCTGGCTTAGCCCGCCCTCTGGGCAGGGCTGGCACAGTATATGGTGCTAGGGTTTTAGCCTCGGTCCCCTGCGCCTGCCTAAGCTTCCTGAGCAAGTGTTTTAGATGGCTGAGCTATCTCACTGGCCCTCTTCCCTGCTTTTTGAAAAGCCAAGTAGTCAAATATAGTGCTCTGCTTTGTGTTTAAGTTGTGAAATCCAAAAATTGATTCAGCACCATGTAAAAGTTTTATGAAACTACCACAGCTGTTTTATGGTTAAACCAATAACAACATGGAATGTAGTAGGAAATTGCTTGTGTGTTAGTTTAGTATGCCATCTTGTTTATTTGGTCAACTGCATATTATGATTCTAGTTGTGGTGGTGTATTTGCACGTGTGCATAAACAAATTAAGGGAATGTAGAAGGGAGGGACTAAAGAAACTGGGATTGCTTCAGCATTAGGATTTAAAGTGCTGCAAACAATTTAATTTGGCAATTTGGCTTTCCCATAGCTTAGCTGCAAGAGATGAGAGCAGGGGAACACAACCTTTTTAGGTATGCAGTATTTTCGATTGTGTTTAAAGAATGTGAGATGCCCTAAAGAGTAGTTATTTGAAAAATAAGGCCAATGTTAAAACATTTTACTTAGTAAGATTACTGACTAAGCTCTTAGGAATGCAGTTTTAAAAGTTTGTGAATGTATGGGGTCTTCCTTATCCTGGTTTGAGATTTTTGGGAATTTCTTGAGCCAGAAAATTTTGGAGTAGCACATATTTGGAATGAACTGCAGGACTCAGACTTCTTAAACACCAGTTCGCCAGTTGATTGGCTTTCTGTTGATTCTCCATACTCGAGATTTTTATCAGTTGTAGTGCCCTTGGCATAGTCCACCAGGGCCTCTGCAAGCCATTTTCAGTGGACTGCCTTTACCCAGGTATTAGCAGGTGTCAGTTCTCCATGGTCAGTGCTCATTACATTGAAACAAAAGGTTAAAAATCCTTGCCCATGTGGTTTAAACAGTGTCTGTGAATTATCTCTGTTAGTATAAAAATGGTTGTTTTCCTTTGGATACTGATTTTTTCAGTTTAAGTGTGTTTTGCATTTGCTTTAGAGGACTTTGCTGTGTTATCTACACCCAATCTCTCTTTGTTTCTTTGTTTCATTTTGTGGCAGGATCTTCCTGAGTTGCCTGGATTAGCACTAAACTCATGATTTTCCTGTCTCATTTTTCAAGTAGCACCATGCCCAGTAAACAATATTCTTGGAAAAAAATTTTTTTAACTGGGGTTGGAATCCAGGGTCTTGCATGGTTCAGGCAAGTTCTCTGGGGCTGAACTGTACCCAAGCTATCTCTATGCTTTTAAAATATGTGGACACATTTGAATAGGACCACAATGATGAAGTATGAACTTCTTCATTATGTGATATTGAGGGTGGGTGGCGGCTGGAAGCATTTGTTAGGAGATGGTCTTTTTTTGTTTTCCTATGACATAAACAGTTTTTCTCATAAAAACTGTTCTTTGCAAATTAGCATTTTCTTTAAAAACTCTGTTTTTAAATATGGGGCAAGATCTCACTATGTTCCTCACTTGTGATCCTCCCACGATAAGGTATTTTTACACAATGAGGTGTTACTCAGCTATAGAAAAAGATAAATTTGAGGCTTCTGTATATTAAACAGAAGCAGCTAGAGATTATATTGGTAAGTGGAATAAATCAGATCCACACGTGCAAACATTGTATTATCTCACTAGTGTGAGAACCTGAAAGAATAATGAAAATCTAAAGGCACAGCAGATACAGTGACAGGAAAAGAAATTACTCAATGGGAAAGGAAAAACTGGGGTGAAAAGGACAAGTGAAAGGGGAAAAATATATTTAGGTATATATGCAGAATTGTTTGGATAATTGGATTGTTGATTTCTGCTAGTCTTTTGAAAGGAGCAGTTAATGCTTAATATTATTTTTACTCTGAATTTTTTCTTTCTTCTCTTAAATTTCTTATAACTTCTTTATCACTTTTTTTCTTTCTTTAAAAGAATCTTACACATTTATATCTGGTCATCTGAACAACTAATTTGAAGATAGCATCATGTAACATAGCAACCATTATTGAATTCCTGTTACTTTGTTTAGTGAAATCTTATATCATTTCTAGTGCTGTTTTTTTTTTTCTATCACTGTTGTGTATTCTTTACATATTAAAAAATTGCTATTACAAAGTATTGAAGACGAAGACATATTTGATTAGGACCAGTAAACACTGATTTAGAGCAGTAAATGAAAGTTAAGACATAAAAATGTAAAGTAAAAATCTTACCACCCTAATAACAACAACAAAAATTTCTGTTTTTAAATATGAGTCAAAGCCTCATTATGTTCCTGACTCATGATATTCCTGCCTCCTCCTCCTAAATTAATTTTTTAAAGTTTTGGTTTTACAAAGTGAATTGTTTTTCCTTGGATACTTAAGCTAAACAGTCTCTGTCTTTATGTTTTAATACACTACTCACTTACGCTGGATCTCTCATTGAGCCTCGCCTCTCCTTTTTGCTCAGAATGGAGAGTGTAGCACTCAGCTTCTAGTACATTTACAAAGGGTCCTATACTCATTTCAGGATTTATTTACATACTTAAATAAAAATCCAATAAAATTCTGCTAGTTTATATTAAAAACTGAAATCCTTTTTGTATCTACCTAAACTGTGATAGATTATTCTTTCAGCTCTCCTCTGCTATCTGCTTGACACCCTTCTTTACTAGAAGTGAAGCAGACCTTTAAAGTGTTTAATTGAACAGTTATTTGTTGGGTACTTAGTGTGTACCATGCCTTCTGCTGCTCTGTGCAGGTGACAGCAGTGAGCCTTTTAAGTCCCTCTGATGTTTGGTCTCCTGTCCCTGTCTCTATCACCAGACTGGGCTCCAGGAGTTTCAGCTAAGAACAGTTAGGGCCCTCAACTTGGACTATCAAGGAGTTTCTTGTGACTCACCATGGGAAAAATTTTCAAGATGTGTCAGGGACCAGGGAGGTGGAAAAGTGTTATTAGAGAATTAAAGAAGTACCCACTTGAGCCGGGCGTGGTGGTGCAGGCCTGTAATCCCAGCACTTGGGAGGCTGAGGCAGGAGGATTGTTGTGAGTTCGAGACCAGCCTGAGCTACAAAGTGAGCTTAAGGCCAGCCTGAGCTGCATAGTGAGACCCTGCCTCAAAAAGACAAAAAAAAAAAAAAAAAAGAAGTACCCACTCTGAGAGAATAGAGCCTGGCTCTTCAGGATGTGGTTGGGATCTTTTTGTGTTCTTGGAGTATGAGTTTTAAGATGAGTAACTTAAGATGTTTTACCTACAAACATTCTTTGAACCATTTAGATCTGGTTTTTGTTATTTTTTAAATCTTAAGGTCAAGTTTCTGCCCTCTATCAACTAGGTTAATTTACAGATTTACAGTGTCCTTCAGGGATTTGTATGTGATAGATATGGAAGAAAACACCAAGCCTAGGCATAAAAGATGTGGAATACAGATATCAATAACCTCAGATAACTCTGTGTATTCAAGTTTCAGTCTCCTGAACAGTACAGTTTTAAAATTCTGCTTTTCATTGCATCCATTCTTCCTATCTTTATTTCTTCTATCTCATCTCTACTGCTGTTTTTTAATTCATACTGTCCATTAGTTTTCGGCTTACATCTGTCCTCCCGAGGCTAGACCAGCTTCCTCGCCTCAGCTGAGCCTGGCATCCCATGCACCTTCCAAGCTCACACAGGCACACACTGCACACAGAACAGACCGGAGCAGAGCTGACCGCTGGCCCTCCACCTGCCTCCTCCCCTTGGAGCCTCTAACTGTCCAGACAGCCCAATCTCTCTTGGAGTTCCTCTGGCTGCACTGCTGCTCACTCTTCATTTCCACTTGACAAGTCCTGTGTATTTTCCTTGTCCTTTCCCTAGACAAGCTATAGGATCCTCTCATTTGTGGTCTGTGGTAGTGGATCTTTTCTGCAGGATGGTGCTTAGCTTGTTGTCATCCTTACAATTAAACCATGAATAGCAGCTCCAAAACTTGGCCATGCCAAGTATGTGATAGACATTGAATACTTGTTTTAAAGAGGAATATCTCTCTCTTTCTCTCTCTCTCTGTATGTGTGTGTGTGTTTTTTTTTTTTTTTTTTTTTGACAGGGTCTTGCTATGCAGCCTGGACTTGTAGTGATCTTCCTGTCTCAGCCTCCCCCATGCTGGGATTACAGGAGTGTACCACTATGCCTGGTTTCGGTGACCAGCTCAGTGTGGAGCTTGCACGGCATGTGGTACCGCGGATCAAACCTGGCTTCTTGTACTTGCCAGGCAGCCACTTAGCCTGCTGAGCCCTCTCTCCAGCTTATATTCTTTCTGATGCAAAGTCCACACTTTTGATCAATTACGAATTTTAGTGCAAGATCCAAAAGCACCACAACCATTCTTCACACTTAAGGTGTTAAGCATTCATGGGATTTTATGTATTGAAAAGCAAAGCCAGACTAAAAATAATAAACATGACCATTTTTTATTAAAAGAAACTTAATTTAGTGCTGGGAATATAAGTCAGTGTTAGAACATTTTCTTAGTTTGTGCAGGGCCCTTGGTTCACTGCCAAATACCACCAGCACCACCACCAATAAAGAAAAAGAAAGAAAGCGCTTCTGTGGTGTCAGATGGATCAACATGATTGATGAACTTTCCTCAGGGTCTGCAAGTCAGAATTTACCATCATAATTGTGCCTACTTAGGGATGCCTGAAAGGTCCTCTTTCAAAGATCTTGGCCTCTGACTCTGGGAGGGGACCTGAGGTTGAGCTTAAGGCATCTCCTGAGTTCTAGAAAATAGAAATAGTCATGGGCTTGTGGGTATAAAGCTCTTATTAGTGAAATGCTCTCTGTGGAGTTGAGCATTGAGTCTGTGGCAAGTATGGCAGAGGTGACTGTCCCTCAGTTCTCATTTTTCCCTCTTCTGTGGTTATGGAATGTTTAGCTGGGTACTGGTAGCTGGTCAGATTGGCATCCATTTCCCAAGCCACCTCTTAGGCAGGCGTGGCCATGTGATTGAGTTGTGGCTGACTGAGGTCCCGGTAGTGTTTTTGGAGGGACTTGCTGTGCTTGTTGCTTCTTTCCACTTCTGTCCTGTTTAGTGCAACACAGACAGTGCTATTTTGGGCCACAGACTGAGGTCAGGCATAGCAGAGGAATGCAAAAGGTGAGGCCTGGGTCCTTGATAGACGGCTGGGTTCTTTAGCTTCACACAACCTATGCAAGAAGCAGAGAAAAATGTTTGTCTTTTGCCACTCATTTGAGAGTTTTCTGTCATTTGAAGTTAATTAAACTTTGAATCATGAATTCAATAGTATGCTTTGTGACTTTAGGCAGGGACTATCTAGGTCAACAGCTTTAGATGTTGAGCTTTGCTTTAATTATTTTTTTAAAGATTTCTGTGCTGGAGGTATACTGTGGTTGTTTAGGATGTTTGAGGCTCTGTCTCTGAGCCCTGACACCCTCTCTCCCATCATTTCTAAGAACATTTTAATTTTTCTGAAATTAGGAAGTCTTGTTGTAAGTTAACTTTGTAGCTTTGGTGTATAATTAGAGAAGAATTTGGCATCTGACTTTGACAATCTTTGGTCATCACCTAGAGGGGCTAGAGTTAGGAAAAATGTTGCAGCATGAATACTGGCTTAAAGCCAGCAGGTTGTCTGTCTGTCTGTCTGTCTGTCTGTCTATCTATATCTGTCTGTCTGTCTGTCTGTCTGTCTGTCTGTCTGTCTGTCTGTCTATCTATCTATCTATCTATCTATCTATCTATCTATCTATCTATCCATCCATCTACTTTCTTTAAGATAGAATAGAAAAGCAAGTTGCAGTAGCGAGCCAGTGAGAGGTTGGTCTGGAGCAGTAGCTGACTCACTAGTTGTAGATTCTTAAAGAACCTACTGAGTGCTTGCAGTCCAAGTCTTTCAATTTCTTCATGGTGTCTTTCTTCATAGTCACTTTGGCTTTTGTTGTGCCTCAAGACTGGGAAAGCTAAGCTTATTTGGCCATTAAAGGGGAGCCAAGAGCTGGGAATATAGCTTAGTAGACGAGTACATGCTACCTAGCATGCATGAGGCCCTAGGTTTAATTCCCAGCACCAACAAAATGAAGGCTGGCCAGATAGCTCAGTGAATTAAAGTGTCTGCTTAGGCAGATTCAGGGACTGGGGTTCGATCCACTCTGTGCTGTGCCAACCCTGCCCCAGGGGCACGCTGAGAGGGCGACTGAGGCTGGGCATGGTGGTGTGTGCCTGTAATCCCAGCGTTTGGGAAACTGAAAACTGGAGGATCACTACAAGTCCGATCTGTATAGTGAGACTCTAGACCCTGTGCTAAATGCATTATAAACATAAAATAGGAACCAGGATAGGGGCTCCATTTGGTAGAATGATTATAAATGGAAAGGGGATAGAGAGAGTAATGGCTCAGTGTCCTGGTTCCTTTGTTTTTTTGTGGGGTGGTGCTGGTGGTGATAATGGGGATTCAACCCTCTACACTGAACATCTTCAGTCTTTTAGATTTTGTTTTGAGGTTGAGACATCAAATTTCCAGACTGGGTTCTCATTTTCAATCCTGTCTCAGCCTCCTAGAGTGCTGGGGTTTACATGGGCCATACCCAGGGGCTGCCATACCCATGCTTTTAGATGATTCTGTAATGCAGAGCTTAAGAGGACAGGTACAGTTTGTTCTCTTTATCCACAAGGGCTTCTTTCTAGGAGCTCCAGTAGATGCCTGAGACTGCAAATAGCACCCAAATGTACATATGTGAACACATACAATTTTTTTCCTATACATACATAGTACAATAAAGTTGAATATGTACTTTATAATATCATAGCACAGAATGAGATTAACAACTATAATAGAATAGTTACAACATACCATAATAAAATTTATCTAAAACTTGTGAGTTATTTCTGGAATTTTCTGCTTAATATTTTTGAATTGAGGCTCATTGGCTACTGAAATTGTGAGTAGGTCAGCACCATTGTACTGCTAAGAGGATTATATTAATGGGCAGCCCAGTCTCTTGTTCTCAGGGGCAGTTACTCTCTGCTTCCGTTTGTATTTTATATGCACCTACCTCCCTCTTAATATCACATTTGTATATCATATACCAACTTCCTGTTATAGGTGAGTATTTTAGCTTCCCAAATGTTTGTTTGCCATAAGACAACTCTAGGGTGAGATTGTACTGTTTCACTAATACGATGGTATTCATGTCCCTGGTGAGCCAAGTGCCTTGTTATGATCATGTTTCCTTTCTTGTAAAATTATTTTTCTTAAGATTTGTTTTTTGCTTCTCTTTACCCTATTATATACATTGTTTTCATTAGAAACTTTGCAGTATTTCATATTCTCCAAGAATTATGATTTTTCTCTAATTTTTCAATTTATTAAAACTTTGCAACATTCAATATTTCTTTTTTTGCTGGAGAAATCTTTATTAGACATCTCTGACTCTCTACTGTCTTGTAAGATAGTACAGGACACAGCAGTCACCTTGATGTTTCTTCTCCCAGATTTTGGGGCAGTTCAGGTTGACTTATCTTTTTTTGTGGAGTTAATTCTCCACTATTTGTCAGTCTCCTGTGACAGTGTCTGAAGGAGGTATATTTAGGGTGTATATGCCTAAAAATCTCTTAACCACAGGGTTTTTTTTTTTTTTTTTTTTTTTAGATCTTACACTGTTGCCCAGTCCAACTTTACTTATTTATTTAAATTTTATGCATTTGGTACAGGGTCTTTGCTGTGCAGCTTGGACTCATAGTGGTCCTCCAGTTTTAAGCCTCCTCAATGCTGGCAGTACAGGTGTACATTTCCACACTGGGTGTTGGTGGCAGACTCGGTGTGCCCAGGGCAGGGCCAGCACAGTGTGTGGTATCAGGGATCAGAACCTGGTCCTTGTGCTTGCCTAGGCAGGTGCTTAGACTGCTGAGCTATCCCCGTGGCCACCGGTCTGACCCTAAATTCTGGGTGCAGGTGAGCCTCCTGGCTTAGACTCTGAAGAAGCACATTGGATTCCAGTTTGAAAATGACTATATGTCTGTGTGCTTGATGATCTTACTTCATTATCTTTTAGCCTTCACTATTAATGAACTGAAGCTTATGATTTTGTGCAATTTAATTTTTATGTCTTTCTGTGGCCTTGGAACTTATTTAACATAGAAGATGAAATATGAGGACAAAACCAGAGTACTGAGATTTGTCACCTCCTAGGTGAGTAACCAAGGCAAACATTCTCTCTGTGCCACAGCTTCTCAGTATAGTTATGATCTAGCACTGTATACTTCAGAGGAATTGTTGGTGGATCCTATGAGAATTCATGGCAGCACTTTGAATAACTTGTTTGTATAGTTAGTAATATTCTGGCTATTACTAAGTATAATTTTTATCTGTTCTAGCTAAGTTTATACCCATTAGACTTTGTATTTTAGGGAAGGGTCTGCGGGGTGTTCAGTGTCTCACTACTAGATCAGACTCATAGTGATTCTCTGGTTTACAACCTTCCAAGTGCTTGGGTTATAGGTACACACCAGCACACCCAGTCTCTTTCACCATCTCAGCATGTCCTAGGGGCAGGACCAGCACAGCAGGCCCAGGGACTGAACCCCTGGCCCCTGCGCCTGCTTGCAGGTGCTTTAATCCACTGAGTTGTTTGGCTGGCCCTAGACTTCTAAATTGATATATTCTTATAAATGCCATAAACCTTGAGGACCCAGTTTTCTGTTGATTTTCCTTAACTTCATGGAAAACCAGGATCTCATGAGTCACATCAATTAGAATGCATTCCTAAGCCAGGGATAGCACCTTTCCTGCATTACACATTAGGCTTCTGCTAGCAGGGAAGAATAGATTGAGTCTGGGTAAGCATCTGCTGGTGTCTGATGTAAGATGTGGGATTATAAAACCTGGCCCACAAATTCCTGCACCGTAGGGTGCAGGAAAGGCTGGAATAGCAGGGAGAGAGTGGGGAAAGAAGGGGACTTGCATGTGGCCTGTGGGTGGGCAGGAAAGTTGTTCTTATCCTTTCATCAGTGTTGAATCAAGCATGGTGGTTAAATTGGTTCACAGAATGTACTCATGTGTCCTCTGCAGACATTTAATTACCCATAAGTTGCCAAGTTTCTGGGCTTGTCCTTAAAACTCTACTGTACTGATAAGATTTGTTTTTGCTAATAGTGTGTGCTTTCTGTTTTATATCATAAGATCTTTGATAGTGATGCCAACATTGAATTTGTCGACAAAAATTCACTGAGTGGGCACTCAGTGTTAACTGTACTTAAAATGACTATAGTCATAGTCATCTAAGCTTTTAATATTTTTGCAAACTTAAACTAATGTTAACGCAAGGCCTCTTAATTTGTAATTTATGACTATGATAATCCACTGGAGGCTATTTGGAAATTAGGAGCCAAATTTTGGTGTAATTTTTTGTATTTATTGAGAGGCTGTTTAGAAGCCCTATTTTATCTGATTTCATGAGTATACAGTAGTTTTAGAAAGTAAATATTTATTGTACCTGGAGAATTGACTTGATGGTGTCCTTTCACGGAAATAATCTCTCTGAAAGAGTTCAGGCATAAAACAACAAAAGAAATATGTATTTTAATGATGGTGAAGTGCAGAAGATTGCTCGTGCTGATGAACTAGGTATCAGACTAGTTCAGGTTAAGCAGACCGAGATAAGAGTCTAAATCTGGCCCGCCACTGGCTGTCATTTTGTGGCTCCTTTCACTCATAGACGATTGTGCTTATCCAGATTTATACAGTGTATAACTGCTTTCATTCACAGCAGCAGGGCTGAATAAATGCAACATAAACTGTACATCCTGTAAAACCTAAAATACTATTTGGCTTTTTATAGAACTTGTTTGTCAACTCCCTAATTAAATTAACATGCTAAGACTTTTTCTTCTTTTATTTTTGTGGAACTGGGGATTGAACTCAGGCCCTTGCACTTGCCAGGCAAGCGCTGATTCTATTGAGCCATCTCCCTGGCCGTAAGACTTCTTGAGAGAAGCAAACCTGGGGAAAATTTTAAAGACAGAAAGCAACAGGGAGGTGGCTCTGTGTGAAGAGGATGCATTATGATAAAGTATTTTTTGATTAGGATTATTTTCCTTAAAAGTATAAGCACATAGAACTTCTTGTGTGTGTTGGAAGGGTGCTGGAGGTGGAACCCAGGGCCTTGTGCATGCTCGGCAAGTAGTTTACCACTGGGAGCTCTATCCTCAACCAAAGAAATTACTTCTTTTTCCAGGCCGAGGAATAGATTTTCCCAGAACTAGAACACATGTTACCCTGGATGTTGAATAGTCTATTGACTAAAGAGAAGAAGCCAAGTGGAATCAGTTATTGTTCCTATTTATCTCTGAGCAGTTATAGATTATATGGATTTATAAAATCTTTACATTGACAAAATAAAACATGACATACTTAGCTCTTAACTATTTCCTTATTTCAAAATTAGTTACAGTATTTATCTAAGAATACAATCCACTATAACACTCTTTCCTCCCAGAAAAAACCTAAAATATTGGCTTAAATACAATACTAATTTATTTCTTGCTGACTAGGGGAGACAATGGGTGTCTGTGATAGGTGGACAGTAACTCTCCAAGGGAGTCAGGGAACCAGGTCTCTCCTGTGTTGTGGTTCACCGTCTCTAACAGTTTAGCCCTTTGCTTGTGTTGTTCCGTGTCAAGTCATGTAAGTAGAAAGAACATGAAGGGTTATGTTATGAGTTTTATGGGCCAGACCCAGAGGTAATACATTAAATGTCTAGTCATGTTTTATTGTTTAAAATGCTTGAGAAATGCAGGAAAATAAAAAAGCGGAAATGAACCAGGTGACCAGTCAGCCACAGTTCCTAGTCATAAAAACTGTGTAGTGTTTTGAGTACAGATATTGGTGACAAAAGGTAGCATTCCCTCATTTCTCTTTTATTATTCCTTAAAATCTGTGACTATAATCATTACTGAATGATATCATTTAGTTAAAGGAATTATAGTGTCATTGATGGCAAATTTTAGGGTAAGTCTTAGTTGCAATGATGTGCTATAGGCTAATTTTTTTTTTTTTAATGGTACTGGGTATTAAATCCAGGCATTCACCCGGAGCTACTTAGCCATTTTAACATCTTTACTTTAAGGGCTGAGGATGTACCTCAGCAGTGCAGAGCCTGCCTGGCAAGCATGAAGTTCTGGGTTAGATTCCTAATACTTAAAAAAAAAAAAAATGTTAACTGTATGACAAAGTCTCAATAAATTGTTCACATTGGCTTCTAACTTTGTTCCTTCTGCTCGAGCCTTCCAGCATGCTGGGATTACAGGTGTACACCACCATGTCCAGCAACATAATTCATTCTTTAGAAAAATAAATTCTTCCCATATTACCTTACGGCTTTGTACAACTATTTCCAGTTCTCCCACTTTGAGGAAAAGGGTAAGATTGTGCTTCTCAGCTTTTCAGAGGCTGGCTGTCATCCTGTGGCCTGCTTATCTAGTGAATGATCATCGGAAGTGTTGTATGTCACTTCTAGGCAGGAGCTTCAGAGGGAGGAAGTTAGGGAGTACGTAGTTTCTTGGTGTCTGCTGACTGAGAAACTTCCATTGAGTAAGGTTTTTTGCACTTACCAGTGGACACTGCCATCAAGTGATTGAAGTTTGGAGCATTTTATTATTGCAGCACAGTGAGTCTGTTTTGAGGAATGGTCTTCTTAAAAAGCTTTAGCCCTCTGGGGCTTAAGTTTCCAAGTTGACGTAGTAATAAAACAAATGTTTGCTTTGTTTTTAATATTGCTAAGTATTAAATTATTAGTTGCTGTCTGTATAAGCTTCTCTCAACTTAAGGATATTTTGGGATTTAGGCCAGCATCTTCACTTCAGATTTTTTTCCTGCTACTACTCATCCTTAAAGGAGTAGTTTAACTTTTTGTTGTAATAAGTGACAAGAGGAAAATCTGGAAGGAATCTAATCTATCTTGTTAGTGCCTGCACTGGTGGGCTGGTGTGAGCAAAGGAATGAGGATAGACACACTGCCACCATCTAGGCAATGTGAGGCAAAGAAGTCCTTCCTGTGAGTGGTTGGGGAAGAGTAACGACTGTCTCCACTGCACTCATTACAGAGGGGAGAAGATGTGTGTTTATCCTAGAAGCTATGCCTATGACAAAAGATAAGTGTTGCTGACATTTAGTATTGTTTGATTAGGGCTTTTCCTTAAAAATACAAACATATAATAACTTCTTGTATGTGTCAGAAGGGTGCTGGAGGTGGAACACATGACAGAGCTGGGGGGCTGTTCGCATAATTCTGGGGGAAATAGAGCTATGAGGAGAATAACTTCCAACCTGTTAGGTGTCAGATGTACTGAGCTTGCAAACCAAAAGCGGAAGTAAGGAATGTTCTATTGGAAATAAGGAGAAGAAGATTTCTGGGAGAGGTCTCATGTGGTAGCCACTAAAACTCTTTTGTCAAGGATAATTTATGCAGCAAAATCACAAATAGGCGCCGCACAGGTCAAACTACAGTCAGCCTACAGGATTACAATAGTTGATATGGAAGCATGTAATAAGGATATATGGGGTGAACAAAGGCACTTCTGTAAAGGGGTGGATTGAGATATTGTGGTCACCCACCTGTATGTCTGAGGCCTATCTGGGATCACCTGACCAGATGGTGCTAATTACAGTATAATTTCAAATTGATGTTTGTCTCTAGGGAGCCTTGCAGACCTGACTTCTTTCTCCGTCTCTCGCTGTCATCTTTATTTTTATTTTAAAGAGAATAAAAAAAAAACACTGCATAAAATTTCAAAACAAGATAGGAAATAAATAATGGTTATTATATTGCATATTATTAGCTTTGAAGTACTACTTTAGATTACCAGATATAAGCATGCAGAATTGACCAAATAATCATTAACTTTCTTTCAGTAAACCAATAGAAATTAGTAGTACAACTATGTTAGATATCTTATGTGTGTGTATATATATTTTCCCTTTTTTACTTCTTTTTTCTTGTCTCTCAGTTCTTTTTGAACAGTTTCTCTTATTGAATTTTTTGAGAAACAAATAACAATGAATTTCTTTAATTTTATTGAGAAACAAATAGCAATGAGAATCTTTTTCAATATCTATTGTACCTTTTGAATCTTATTTAGCCTTTAATTTTCTTACACTAAGGAGACAATTTTGTGAGTCTGATTTATTTCACTAATGACCATTGTTACATCCATTTACCTATGAAAATTTTGAGTTTATCTTTCTTTATAATTGAGTAACTACATTGCAAAAAATACCATGTTTTTTATCCATTCCTCAGCTGATGGGCATTTAGTTTGTTTCCAATATTTAGCTGTAAAAAATTGCCATAGATGTGGTTGTGCATATATTTACTATGTATGATTTTTTAGTTCTTCTGGAAAAATAACCAGAAGGTGAACAGCTGGCTTGCATGGGATCTCTAATGCTAGTTTGTGAGGAACCTCTGCACTGACTTCCACAGTGGTTGTACAGTCCATACTCCCACAGTGGAGAAGGGCTGCTTTTACCCCAAACTCCCTCTAGCATTTGTTATTAGTTCATTTCCTGATGGCCATTCTTTCTGGAGTGAGGTATAATCTCAGTATTGCTTGAACTTGCATTTTTCAAATGAAATGCTGTTGAACATTTTTTCATATATTTATTTCCTACTCATATTTCTTCATTTGAGAATTGTGTATTCTCCTGAGATGCCCGATTTTTGATTGGGTCTTTGAATGTTGGGGGCCTGAATTTTTAAAATTGCTATGTTCTCGCTAGAAGTCCTTTGAGGGATAGTTGGCTAAAATTTTTCCCAATTCATGAGAAATTGATGATGATTTCTTTTGATGTACAAGAACTTTTCAATAAAAGGATATCCCAATTGTTGATTCTTTGATGTCTCTGCCTACTTCTGCGTTTTTAAGATTTCATCACTTTCTCTTGCAGTAGCTTTTGTAACTGCTTTAATATGTAGATATTTGATCCATTTTTACTTTAGTGCATGGTGATTGGCATGGGTCTAGTTCTAGGCTTTGGCATGTGGAAAGCCAATTTTTCCAGCACTATTTATTAAGGAAACTGTCTCTCTTCCAGTGAACATGTTTGGCCCTTTTGAGTCATCTGTGATGACTTCCTCAAGGCTCCAATCATGCTCTCTGCATATTAATTTCTAACTCAGATGTCCATAATATTATCCCTTCCTAATTGCCATTAGGGGACAACAGGCAGAGATCCAGTCTAGCTGCTTCAGGCTAAGAAGGGAGATGGTAGTCAGAGATTTTCTCCAGAGAGCTAGTCTTAGACATTGGCTAGAGGTAATATAGGGCTTGGCAGCTATGGACAGTCTTCACAAGGCTAATCTCATAGACCCCAGGGAAGAGAGTCTGACACATTTATCGTTGAGTTCATCTGCACAGTCATTTGAATTTCACCTATAGATGAAAGTAAGCAAATTTTGCCAAGTTATTAAGTATACATGGTCTAAATGTAAGATCCAGAGTAGAAAGATTGGAGGGAAGAAACCAAGTCTAGACACTGTTTTTAAGGGGTAAAAATAAGGGTTGTAACCTGCTGAGTCCTGTCTTGCCTGTTCATGGAGGTCATCTGTAAGTCTGACGGTTCTTTTGTTGTGTAAGATCTTTTCATACCTTATATGAATTATATACCTATAGACAAAAACAGGTTTTATTGATGAGCACATGTGTTCTTCTAGTTTTGGTTGTGAGAAGATGAAAGGCTTTGTGCTACTAAAGGACTAAAGAATTTAAAGACTCTTGCTGAACTTCTATAGCTGCCACTTTGTTTTATTTGCCTCATTGAACCATAATAGTGATACACTATAGGTATAGCTAGAGGCATCTAACAGAGGCCAGTGTACTAGTTAGAACTCCCTTTCTATACTTAGTCTATATTATTATTCTTTTGTATTTCTTGTTGATTATACATTTCTCCTGGGTATTTCCAGGAGAAATTTTAACTTTCCAAGTTAAAGTGAGACCTGTGTTAATAAAAATTAACCTTTTGCTAGTCCTACTAAGGTCCATTAAGGCTCTGTAGGGGTTACTTTTGGGGCCATGTACAGAGCCTTTAACTCTGCTACTGGTGAGAGCTGTCAGGATGAGTCATAGTCTTGGTTGACCAGGTGGCTTTCCATGGAAGCATGGGAGATGTTTCCCTTTTTGGTGACCCTCCTTTTTAGTATACTGTACATTGGTTGACTTCTGTCCTCTGCACTCCTGTAATCTTCTTGTTGAGTTTGGGTGACTCACCAGAGTTTTAGGATTTTACAGAGAGGTTCCCTCAGCCTATAGGTCCTTGTTAACCTTAAAGGGCCAGCTCCAAAATATTGGCTGTCCACTTATCTCAGTTATCTATTTCACTTTGGTTTCTAGGCCTCAGTTCTTGAATACACAGGAGATCAGTTATACAAGTATTAAAGTGGAAACAGTAGCTTTAACCATCATAGTCTTATCTAGCTATCAAGCACCTTGAAATATAAAGGATGACCAGAGAACTGTAATTTTTCTTTTTCTTTCTTTTTTAAATCAGTCATGGTTGTCTTAGAAGTCAACCACTGAATAACGAATGGCAATTAGAATGTTTTCATGGGGAACATTTGCGATCTAGGCCAACATAGCATTTTAGCATCATGATGATGATAATGATATTGTTCTATAAGAATAATTAGGTTTTGCTGTTATCCCTGAAAAACATTTCAGCTTCCATTTCAGTATAAAATAACTTTTAAGTCAGTTAACTTTATGTAATTACAAAATATTCAGTAGCACAAGTGCTTGCCTGGCAGGCGCAGGGTCCTGAGTTCAATCCCCAGTACCGCAAAACCAAAAAACAAACAAACAAAAAACTTTGCCTACAAAATATTAAATAACATAAACTTTGACCTAAATTTTGTTACAATATCTTCTAATATAGTGCTAGTTAAGTAGAATGTACTTGCTTGTAGATATACATTATAACTTATTGAGTTCTAATCTTTAGAGTGACATTTCCTAGACCACATGGTATTTAGGTATTTCTCACTTTTATAACACAATTATGTGACAGTCACATAAGTGTAAGCCTGAAAAGGTCCCTGCATCATCTGGCTGGCTGTATCATGTGGGTAGGCATGCACATTCATTTCACCTCAAGTAGTTCGGGAACAAGTAAGGAAAGCTACATGCTTCAGCGTGAAAGACTATCATCAACAATTTAGTTTGAAAGTCACCAGTGTGATTAAAATGTTTTTTCAGTTTTGTTTATTTAAAGACTTGTACATTTGGGATACAAGTGCATTTATTCTGATATGAGGTTAACCAAATTTAGCATCAGAAGTAGGAATGTAAAGAAATCTTCACATATATTTTGTTTTTACTGTTTAGCAAACTTTAGACTCCTTTAACAGGTTTTACAGGCTGTAACTGTACTGAGAATTAAAGACCTCTTTAGTACTCTTATAAATTTAGGATTAGCCAGGTGTAGTGGCGCACACCTGTAATCCCAACACTCACAGGATGAGGCAGGTGGATCACTGAGTTCAGGGTCAGCCTGGGCTATAAAGTGAGTTCAAGGCCAGCCTGAACTGCATAGTGAGACCCTGTCTCAAAAAAGACAAAATAAATTTAGGAAACAGTGTGAATGCAAATAGACTTACTATCCACAATACATGTGTATCTCTTTTATATGATTAAAAATGTTGTGTAATCAAAACCAGTAGATACAAAGTTATAAACGACAAAACCATGTTTAAGGAAATGTCAAAAATCTCAATCATTTAATATAAGATCTAGATGTATGTTGTTAACTATTACTTTGTATTGAACATTTAGCCTTAACTGTATGAACTTCACTTTAAAGCTTAGATTCATAGTATGTCTTTTTAGATGTATACACGTATATTCCCAGATACATAAGCTATGATTAGATAATAGTTGTTCATTTAACCAGTAATAAACTCATTATTGAAAATTAGTATTTAACCACTCTTTAACTTTTTTTTTTTTCGGTACTGGGGATTGAACTTAGGACCTTGTGCTTGCCAGGCAGGTGCTTTACTCTTTAATTCTTAAAGCTTACTTTCTAGTAACCAAAAGCCTAACAATGGAAAAAGCCTTTGCTTTTTAATTTAGTTTTGTAAGTTTAATCAAGGACATCTTAATACAGTTGTTCTTGGCTCACAAATGCTTTTGTTTGAAAAAATTGGGTTTATAAACAGAAGCATTTAGCAAAATTTTGTTTTTGTTTGCAAATTGCATAGTGTGGCAGGCATGACCACAACCATCCTTCCAATACAAATGCAGATATGGCCATCTTTTCCAAAATCATACAAGTTAAGTTTGTGAACCAGTGGTACCACTGCATCGTAAGAAAACTTTGTTTTAGACATAGAAAGCTTACTATTTTAATTATAGCCATATCACCCTAGAAAGAAGGGCTATCATCAAGAAATCAAACACTAACAAATGCTGGCAAGGCTGTGGGGAGAAAGGTACCATTCTCCATTGGTGGGAGTGTAGACTGGTGAAACCACTGTGGAAAGAAAAGTGGAGAGATTTTTCAAAACAACTAGGCTTAGGTCCCATTCAACCCAGCTATTCCCCTTCCCAGAAGTATTTTCCCAGAAGAATTGAAAATATCATAGCATAGTGATATTTGTGCACCCATGTTTATAGCAGCACAATTTGTCATAGCTAATTCTTGGAAACAACCCAAGTGCCCATCACCTGAGGAATGGGTTAAAAAAAAAAGATATGATATTTTTATGCAATGGAGTGTTACTCAAATATAAAGATAAACTTGGAGACTTTTATAGGTGAATGGATACAACTCAAGACCATACTCATTAGTGAAATAAGTAAGCATTGAATTGTCTCCTTAGTGTAACAAACTGAAAGAATAAGATCTAAAAGATACAATAGATATTGTGAAAAGGTAAGAAAAACTGCTGAAAAGGAAAGAATAACTTGGATGGAGTAAAGGAAAAAAGGAAGGAAATCTGTCTGTCTGTCTATCTATATTTGGTACAAGGTAGCTAAGACTTTTACTACTAATTTTTCTTAGTTTATTTAAAAGAATATTTAGTGTTTATATTGTTTAATCAGTTTTCTTACCTGTATCTGGTAATCAGAGAAACTACTTTAAAGTAAACAAAATGTAATATAATAACCATTGCTAATTTCCTATCATCTTGTTTTGAAATTCTGTATCTTTTCTTTTTTTTTTAGTCTCTCTAAAAAAAGGGTATCTAGTCTTTGGCCAAGCAAAGACTTTTAAATTATTCTACACACGCAATAGACTTTTCATTTATAAAAACTATTTTATATGACCTTGATTGGGTAATGTGGATGGACACATGTCACCAACTTAAAAAATATCTTTACTGTACTCATTAACTGATTTAAATTAACCTACTGTTAAGCTATATGAAGCACAGCATTTGGGCTAATATCTTGAGTATCTGTTTACTTATAACTCCATTTAAATAATGCTTTTCTGGTAAGTCCTATGTAAATACTCCTTCATATTTTTAATGAGTTTGGCTACCCTGAAAATGTATATAACCAGTGCTCAATGGACACCCCCATGGAGCCATAACTTTCAAGAGCAACGATAAAAGAAAAGTGATATGACCTTACAAAGTCTTTAATGAAGCATCTATAGGTTCTTTAATAAGTTATTAATTCTAATTAAATAGGCAGACTGGAAAACATGTAGAACACACAAAACAATTACTTTTAAATCAAAGTGCACTCATAGATGTGAACGTTTGAGTTGAACTTAATTATACTGCAATGACCCTTTTATAGTTTTAGGTGTGTAACTGTAAACAGGAAAGAGAAAAATCCCTTTACACAGTGAAATCAGGGAATATTTGAAGAAAGGTCCTTGGCTGATGGTTTATCTTAATTTTTGGACTATCTGCTACCACAGTACAGCCTCTTGGGGCCCCTTGTAATAGAGTTACTTCACTAAACAGCTGTTTTGATTGCTAGGGCGTTTAATTTAACATATTCTCTTCAAAGGGACAGACTGCTAAAGGTATAGTGTTGCTATTTATATCCATTGGGAATTTTTTTAGGGGGTGTTCAGGTCAAGTATGGGTGTAGAAAGAAGACTTCTTCTTTGGATTAACACTTCTTTGGAGCCTATCAAAGGTGGAGAAAGATGAAAATCTGCCAAGGCCTCAGCCTGGCCTACTGCAGGTAACTACCTATAACAGTGCCACATAAAACTTTCTCATTTGAAAAGAAAGCAGGGGAGAGGGGGCATCCCTGTGCATCTCTGCTTGTTTTGTCCCTTTAACCTTGGTAAGTGCCAGTGGCTACAAACTGGAGGTACTGAAGGAAGTGGCCATAACTGGACCATCTGCTCCTAATGGTACCTACACCCACTTCCTAGTGATCCTGTGACCCTCTTAACCCTTACTTAGCTCTAGGCTTTTCCTTTTTCAGCCCCCAGTTGGCATATCTCCGAGTATAGAATTTGGTTGCCAGTCAGACCTGTTCTGGAGGGAAGTCATGACAAAAGAAAGGCAATCTTTGGAGGCTAGAGCCTGTTGCTCTAGGCTCCCTTCATTCCACTTTTACTTAAAACTGTTCAAACTATGAATACTTTCTGTTCTATCAGTGAAATCATCTGAACTATAATGACCCTACAGTCCATCTAGCCTGTCTAAGTTACATTCTTGATGGGTGGGGAAAGGTGAGAAGCGAGGAGAGGTATTCCTTAGTCCATAGTCCTATCCTGAGGGCAGAAAAGCTAACAAATTGAGACTAAAACTTTTTCATCCATTTTTTTTTTTTTCTGATGGTTTAAGGATTAAATCTAGACCAGTTTTTAAGCTGATAGCCCAGGGGTAAATCAAAGGAAATTGGAAATACAAGCTATGGGCCCTGTGGAGATGTTTTTAATCATCTACAAGAGTCCTTTAGGGTGACATGAGGTACACGTCTCATGAATGAGTTCCCAAACCATGAGAAGGCCAGTTTCATTCTGGAGTCGTGCAACTAGCTAGGGACAGTCTCAGCCCAGACGCTGGAGGAAGGGGAAACTTACTGTACTGGAAAGATGAAAAAACTAGTAAGTCGTGGAATCTGGCAGCCACAAGGAAGAAATTTGTCCCAGACAAATCACTGCTGTAAACTGCATTATTTCTTCCAGGAGGGGCAGTGGAGACAGGACAGATGAATTTGAAGTCTCATAGTGGCTCTCTGTGCCAAGCACAGGAACTTTTTCTGTGGGCCCATCACTATTTCCCAAATCCTCCTATCTCAAGGCAGGTAGACAAGACTGAAAGCTTTTTTTGGGCTGAGTTTCTGGTTCTTAGTAAAACATCTCTCTAAAAACAAGCTACAGTTGACTCCCATTATAGCAGCCCTGTTTAAGAAAGGAAACCTTGCCGACCAGAAAATTAATCCAGTGACCTGAATGGAGGGAGGGAAGTGGGAGAGAGACAGATTGAGACAGACTGAGGCCAGGAGGTGCCTATAGTTTTTAGGGCTCATAAATGTTCATACTTTTTGGAGCTGGCTTCCTCCAATGTCACCGGGAGATCAGTTACCTCCTATGATATCTCAAGATGAGGGTTTTGCCTGCCAGTTACTTGAGAGACACCCGTGCAAGACATAGGATCCACTGCATCCTTACATTGTCTATTCCTGGATGAGAATGATTTCCAGGTCCCTTTTAACCCAGAGATGGGAGTATGTGGCCCAAATGGAGTGCCTGGGTGAGGTCACTGTGTGCCTTAGAGAGTACCTCCTGACTGCTCTTCCAGTTTCTGGGAAGAGAGAGAAAGTGCCTTTTACTATCTTTGGTGTCCTTATAGATAGGCAGTCATTTTCTAAGGATTTGAGAGCCTCCAGTTGCAAAGAAAAGGATTCTCAGGATTACAAAGTAGGTTACTATTAACCTACTTTATTAGTAATAACTAGAGCACAAACTGATTGGAAGCTCAAAAACCATCCCAGGGAACTGTCTGTAATGAAACCAAGCCATTTTATAACTGCCAAACAAGGAAGGAATACAACAAGATGCTTTTTCCAAAATAAAAGATGTCCAATTAAAGAAACCTAAATATAAAAGATGTCACAATATTTCCATCCTCTTAGTTTAAACCAACACTGTTGTTATTTTGACAAAAGACAAGGCATAAGCACCCAATAACCAAGAAATGACAAATCTTGATTACCTAAATGAGTCCCAGTCCGGAATCCAGTTGACATATTTTACAGGTACCACGAAACAAAAGCAAACTCTTACCTCTTTCCAGTGACCTCAGTGAGGCCTCCATTATGTTGTAGGGAAAATAACTGCTGACCCATTAGATGCCAGTTGTGCCAAGTTCGTGGTCTTACAGCATTGAGGAATGAAGTTGGGAACCAAAGGAGGGAGTTAGGAGAGTTTTATTGGAAATGAGGCAAGTAGCTCCTGGATTCCAGGAGTGGTTCTCAGTTGGTGACTGCTGAGGCTCTTTATAAAGGGTAACTTATACAGTGAAATGACAGGGTGGGTCAAATCCTATAGGAGTACGAGTGTAGCCATTTAGTTAATATTGATCCAACAGGGAGCAATTTGTGTATCAAGGGTATGTGGAAAGATCAAAGGAATTCTGGAAAGGGAATGGGTCCAGATGTTCTCTGATGCATAGCTGGGGTCCCTGGAACAAGAAATGTTAATTATAATATAATACCAAATTTTGTTTATCTCTAAGGAGGTTTATAGGCCTAGGTATTGCATCTCTATCTTTGGCTGGTTTTCTTCAGATATACCTGCATAATTTTGTATGTCTCATCTTCTGTACTGACTTCCTTCAAGGCCCAATCCTTCTCTGACTGTATGTTGATTTCCATCTAACTTAGCTGTCAGTAATAATAGCAGAACTATGGGGCAATAAATTGTGCTGCATTTATGGACTGAAACATCATCTGTAGCTTGTCTGGAGACCTAACAATTACTTAGGCACATTTGTATTTTATTTATTTGTAATTTTTTTTTTTTTTTTTTGCAAGCTAGACAAGTGCTCCACTGCTGAGCACACTATTAGCCTTATGGATTTAGCTGAGGTGTACTTGAAGTTTATTTATGGATAGTAGTTAATAATAGGAGTTGAGTTCTACATTCCAGACAACTGAAGAAAAAATAATATTTATTTATGTATTTTTTCCATAATTTTGAGAAATAGTAATGAGACAGTTTCAAATCAAATTAAAAAATAATATTTATATAAAATATGTATGTATCTTAGTTGTAGTTCCTCGAGGGCTCATAACAAAAGTATACAAATTAGGTGGCATATGAACCCCAGGCATGTATTGTCTCCTCGTTCTGAAAGCTGAGTCTGAAATCAAGGTACCACTAAGGCAATCTTCCCCCTGCTGCCTGGAGGGAGCTGGCCCCTCCCTGCCTTTTCCTTGCCCCTGGCGGCCTACCTGCGATGTCTCTCCTCAACACTGCTCCGGTGTTGCCTCCAGTTGCCTGTTTTCTACTGTGTGATGGTGGTCACCGTGCTCTGCGTGTGTCTGTCTAAACTCCCTCATAAGGATACTAGTCACATTAGCGCCTGCCCTCGTATTATCCTTTTAACTTGATTACATCTGACCCTAGTTTCAAATAAATTGTTCACATTCATGGATTTCATGAGTTAGGGCTTCAGTATATATTTTGGAAGAAATACAATTCAACCCATAAAAGGAATTAAATAATCTTTTCTCTCCATACCGTTTTATGTCAGACTTTTTTTTCTTTTTTAAAAAAGTATGTAAGTGATCATCAACAACAATAAAAACCAAAGAAAGTGGGCAGAGGACTTGAATATTTTGCAGCAGAGAAAATATATAAATGGCCAATAACCACATGAAATGATATTCAGCGTCATTAGATATGTAAATCAAACCCACAATGAGATACTACCTTATACCCACTAGGACAGCTGTTACAGAGCAAAACAGAAAATAAGTGTTGTCAAAAATATGGAGAAAGTAGATCCTTTGTTTATTGCTCATAGAAAGTAAAGTGGTACAGCAGCTGTAGAAACTAATATGGTAATTCCTCAACATTAAACAGTTTATCACATGATCTTCCAATTCTATTTCTGAGTATATGTTCAAAAGAAAAGAAGGAATTAGAGAAGATATTTGTATACCTGTATTCATAGGAGTAGGATTCACAAGAGCCAGAAGATAGAAGTAACTTATGTGTCCATCGATGGATAGATGGGTAAAATGTTGGAGATTTATGTGATGGAATATCCTGCTCCACAAAGGAAAATAATTTTGATATCATACAGCATGGATAAGCCTTCATGGACACAGACTTTTAGTTCAGAAAGATGAAAAAGTTCTGGACATGCTAATGGTTGCACAATATGAATGTACTTAATGTCATGCAACTGTGATACTACGCGTGGTTAAACTGGTGCTGAGCATGGTGGTGCATGCCTGTAATCCCAGCACTTGGGCAGCTGAGGCAAGAGGACCACAGTGAGCCCAAGGCCAGCCTGAACTGCATAGTGAGACCCTATCTCAAAAAGCAAAAGTAAATAAACAAAGTAATATGGTTTAAATGATAAATTTTGTGTTTATTTTCCTAAAATAAGAAAGACATGGGCCCAGGGAGATAGTTCAGTAGAATAAGTGCTTGTCTGGCAAATGCAGGGTCCTGAGTTCAATCCCCAGTACTGCAAAAAAAGAAAAAAAAAAAAAAAAAGCAAATTTTGTAGAACATTTGGATTTAAGCTGAAAATTAGAGAAAAAAAAAAACAACTATAATATAAAATATTCATTGTGACCTCTGGGTCCAGGGGGTAACAACCCTCTTTTTGGTCTGAGTTTAGGATTGATGGAAAAATAATATAGTATAACTGGTATTCAAACTGCTAAGCCATCTCTGTTAGAAACTCTTTGTGACAGATGTAATTGATCATGAGACACCAGGGGGCTACCCAGGGCAATTGTGGTACACAGGTCCTCACATTTTGCTCCTCGAGGCACTGAGGTTCTTCCAGGAAGACTGTGGGAGGAGCCAGCCAAGAATGCTGAGTTCTCTCATTTTTTTCTCATCAGCTATCTTTTTAAAGTTTTTATTGCTAGTAGTATGTGTTTGTGGTATACAGAGATTACAGTCATTGCGAGGAGTTAATCTTAACCTTTTTATATCCCAGTCCTCCATCCCTTGGTGCCCCTGCCATCTGCAAAAGATTTGTCTTCTTTTCCTATATTTTTTACTTTGCTCTGTATTTTATGTATCAGAAGTTGATACATGTACATAACACATCTGAATGGACTTTTTCATCCACTTTTCCCTCTCCTGTCTACAATCTTTTAATACCTTTGTTTTATTATTTTTACACACATTTTCAGTACATAATGTTTACATTCTGTGTATAGAATTGTTTTATGTACATAATACATCTAAATTCCTTTTTTCATGCCTTACCCCTTCATTCTGTGATCTCCTCCTATTTGGGAAAGATCTATCTCTGTGCTTCCTATTATTATTGTTTTCATTGTGATTCCTTAAAAACTAGCACAAAACATTGAGTACATGATTTTTCTTTTTGGCAGACAGGGGATTGAACTCAGGCCTTTGTGCATGCCAGGCAAGTGCTTATTCTACTGAGCCATCTCCCCGTCCCTCTGTGGGTTGTTTCTTTACTCTTCCCTCCCCTTTGCTAAGTAGAAGCCTTATAGTTTGATAGATTCAATTTGTTGATTCTTGATGTTATGATCAGTTTAGACCTGAAGTCTATTTTGTCTCAAAATTGGATAGCTATTCTTCCTTGTTCTAAAGTTCCTATTACATGAAGTATTGATTTCTATCCTTTGAATTTTTTAATCTATGAATTTCTTTTTGGACAAAATGTATGTTTTGTATGCAGTGCACTGTTGGGTTTTGCTTTTTGAACCAGTCTTTTGATTGGAAAATTGAGATCATTTGTATTGAGAGTTATTACTGAAGTATATTATTTTTGTTGTTGTTGCAGCAAATTTCTATTTTTCCCCCTTTCTGCTTAACTTCTCACCCTGCTTCTTGTACTCATGAATTTCCTTTTTTTTCGTTTTTGTTTTTGTATTTTGGGGAAGGGTCTACAGGGTGTTCAGGGTCTCACTACTTGATTGGACTTGTATTCTGCCTGTTCACAGTCTCCCAAGGGCTGGGATTATAGGTTCGTACCACCATACCCTGTCTCAAATGCTCTCAGTGTGCCCCAGGGGTGGGGCTGACATGGCAGGCCCAGGGTTTGAACCTCTGGCCCCTGTGCCTGCTTGCAGGCTCTTTAATCTGCTGAGCTATTTGGCTAGCCAATGAATTTCATTTTGATCATGAATTTCTTAAGATGTTCTTTGTAGGACTAGACAGATAGCTCAGTGGCCTAAAGCATCTGCTTTGGCAGAGCACAACAGCCAGGGTTCAATCCCCTGTGGGTTGCACCGGCCCTGCCTCCAGGGTGTGTTAAGACTGCAACTGAAATTGGATGTGGTGGCCCAGTGCTTGGGAGGCTGAAAACAAAAGAATCACTCAAGTCTGATGTGTGTAGTGAGACCTTGAATGCCTGTAAATCCTGTGCCAAATACATTAAAAAAAAAAAAAATGTTGTTTGTGATGGAAAGAGCTTATTTTTCATCAATTGTGGAAGGTAGTATAGGTTGAAAGTAGTTTTCTTTTAGGGTTTGTAATACTTCATAAGATCTTCTGGCTTTAAGGTTTGCGTTCAGAAGTTTGCTGAAATTCTAATGCATTCATCTCTGTAATTTGTTGCCTTTTTATTTTATTTTTGGCAGAACCAGGGATTGATCTCTGGCCCTTGCACTTGCCAGGAAGTGCTTATTCCACTAAGCCATCTCCCCAGCCCAATTTGGTGCCTTTTTAATTTTTAAAAACACCTTTTAAGATTCTTTCCTTGTGTTGGACTTCTGGGATTTTAAGTATGATGTGTTGTGAAGTTCTTTTTTTTTTTTGGCCAACACAGCCTGCCCCAAGGCTGGTGTGGCCTGTGGTGCCTGGCTTGTCTTGCCTGGCTCCTGCCCCCGCCTGAGCTTGCCTAAGCAGATGCTTTAGACCACTGAGCTACCTAGCTGGCCTGTGAAGTTCTTTTCCGATCATGATAATTGGGGGTTCTGTATACTTTACTCTCTATATTAAATTTTTTCCTCATACTTGGACCACTTCCCCTTGTTCTATAAACATTTCTATGTCATTCTTGTCATCATCTTGTTTTTGAGTAATTCTAATTAATCTTAGTCTTCCTTCTGCCGTGTCGCAGCTCTTGGATCCATTTGCAAGGTTCTTCTATTGTTTTTAAGGCATCTCTCTATGGTCATCAGCATCAACCCTCTTCTCTAACACTTGGACCTCGCTTCACTGCCCATAGTTTCATTAATTTTTTAACTCGTGGGTTTCTATTTGGTATGTTTTCATGGATTAATTTCTTACTTACTCGGCCATTTGTGCTTTGTTTTGCTTAGCTAGTTTTGTAGCAGCTTCTGTAAGTTCATCGATAATTTTGTTTATTCATTATTTGTTTAGTTAAATCATCTTTCACGTTTGTGCTATTGGGGCACCTTTGTTTTTTTAGTCACTCCCCTTGCATCATTTCTTATGATTCTACTGTTTAGATTTTTTCTTCCCATCAGTGTCCCATAGATCATTTTTGATGGAGTTGGGAGTTTTTGGAGGCATTTTTTTTTTGCCTTGTTTTCTCATTTGTGTGTGTGTGTGTGTGTGTGTGCATGCGCATGCATGTGCGCTGGGTGCATGTGCACTGAGTGCTGCAGGTCAGCTATAGTGGTAATAGTTTTTATTGTTATATGGAGCTATCCTTAGTGTCTGCTGATGCATTCTAGGTGTGACACCATATAGGCCTTTGCCTCTGTTCCAAGATCCAGCCACCTCTGGTGATTTGAGGAGGGGAGGGTGCAGAGCATTGGCCCATCATGGTCTCTGGAAATGAGTTGCAGTATTTCTGGTGACACAGACAAACTAGATATTGGCACACAGTAAAAACCAATAGTAACAACTGTGCCACCCTAGTAATAGCAATGAAATTAGTGCTTTAGTGCCAAAGACAATAATATATATTATATATAATACATTATTTTATATATGCATATAAAATATGTAAAATAATATATAACATATATAATTACATATATGATAATGTATAATATATAAATAATATAAATATAAAATTATATATATATAAAATAATATATATTATTGTCTTTGGCACTAAAGCACTAATTTCATTGCTATTACTAGGGTGGTATAGTCATTACTATTAGTTTTTATTAATATCTATATATAGATATATATATATATATATAAAAGCTAGCATTGTACTAGCCTTAGCAATATAAAAAAGCTATGTAGTTGTAATGGAGACCTAAACACAAACCACATATTGACATACACTGAATATCCACCAAACCTATCACCATCAACAATAGAAAAAATTCAGATATAATGGTAACGAAGATTAGTAAAGCTTGATGGTGATATTATAAAGACATGACAGATGGAGGAGACAATGAAAAAAGAAATTTGTAATATAAAAGATGAAAAAGACATAAAGAGAGAAAGGATCTTAAGGAGTAAAATAAAATAGGGTTAGCTAAAAAACAGAAAAGAACAAAAAAAGAAAAAACAAAACAAATAAAGTATAAAAGCCCAAAGTATAAATGTGTAGCAAAGAAAACAAAACACTAATGAAAAACGAAAGTTCAAAATAATTCCTTTTATTTTTTCCTTTGTATTTTTGGATGTGTGGCTGGTTTCTTCCCAGAATCGAGCAGGTATGCGGAAGGGAGTGTGAAGCACTAGTCAGACTTACGTTGTTTCCACCCTCACAGTTTTCTGTGTGAATGCTGAAATGTGCCCCGCCTTGCCTGCTGGGCATGCAGATCCATGGTGTCCGCCCTAGCACTGTGGTGGCTTCAGCCATCCCTAGTTTCTGTGTTCCTCCATTGTGCTCTATGTCACGTCTTTCTCTGTTTAGGTTTATAGCTTGTGGACTTGTGAGGTACTTCCCCTGCTCCAAGGCCTTCTCTGTTTGTACCCCGGGCTATGGGAACTGCTCGAGCAGAGCCATATCCCTGATCCTGTCAGCAGATGAGAAAGCAAGCAGACACTGAGGTATGTGCTGAATGCAGGTAGTGGGGCTAGGGATTAAGTAGTCTGCTGCACTTGGGGCCAGCACATTCAGACCAGCACCCTCTGAAAGCCATTCAACCAGGCTGGCATCCCAGCTCAGAGCGTGGGACTTCCATATCCTTCCCAGCTGGAGCTTGAATGTCTTGGAGGCCGGGGCCGTGTACGCGTCTAGCCTATACCCTCTCTGTAGCTTTCTCTTGTGGCCGTATCTCCTGTCTCCGTGATAGGTTCACACTAGAAACCCCAAGTGTTGTTATTCTGTAGTTCTTTAGCTCAGTCTAACCCTTCCCAGAATGGCTCTTGATTAAACCCTCTCTAATGTGGTTGATGCTTTCCTGGGCTTCAGCTTCAATTCCAGCCCTGCATGCAGAAGTAGTCACTGGTGGAGAAAACCCCATGCTGTTTTCACAGCTCACAGTCACAAGTCATTTCTTTTGACTTGCAGGCACCGTCTGTTACTTCTTCCAGAAGCTGCTGGCCCTCTCCTTGATGATCAGGTGTTAGAGGAGATGGATCTTCCTCCTCGGGAGCTGCTTCCTTCTTTTTACTTTATCAAGCTCAGTTCCTCCAGATTTTCTGTAGCTTCTACTTTTCTAGTGAGCTCCTTCCTAATTTCTGGAGAGCTGTGTCTTTTTCTCCTCACTAAATTGTTCAGGTCCTTGAAGGGGAATATGTTACTGCTGGTCTTTACCCATTTTTTTTCTTTCCCCAGATATGTCTCTTGACTTCTTCTGGGCAGGATGAAAATAGTCAAATGGAATCAAATGAAGACTAGTCTCCTTTAATATTGGGATAGTGCCCTGACATCTGTGACAAAGTTAAGATGCCAATAAAATAGAGATGCCCTAAATTTGAATATAAACTCTTCACCTCTATCAAGTTCCTGGGAGAAAAATAAACTTACAATTGAATTCCCATGCAAGTTAAAGTCTAGATGTGTTAAAATCCAAAGAAGTTCAAGCCTGAAATTAAATTCTCTTTGATTTTCCATATATTAATTTGACAAATATTTACTAAAAATCTGTCTGATATTCTGTGTTTGGTGACATATTAGTGAATAAGACAGACTCGTGTCTACAACTGCCCCCAAATCTCACCCATTTCCAGCTGATACTCTGGACACATTCTGTATAATGTTTGTCAGTAGCTACCCTCACCTCCATGGGTTACTGCTATGGCCTCTCCTGAGTGATTCCTCTGAGCTCCACGTGACTGAAAAGCCCGTGGTATATGCCTGACATGTCAGGCTCTGGCCTACAGGATTCTGTGTCTTTGCTGTGGCAAGAACATTTTTAGGAAAGTAGTTATTCTTCATTATTATTTGTACCTTCTTTCTTTGGTCACAAACTTTGTGGTTTGACCTTCAAGAGTTCATACGCTGGAAGCAAGGTCCTGAGCATCTAGTGGTGTGCAGGTGGCCATCTTGTGTATGTTGGGGACCTAAGTGGGTTGCAATGGCATCACCCTCAGAAGAGATTAATGCAGTTCTCAGAGTTCCTCAGTTAGTTTCCCCAAAGCGCAGGTGGTCATAAAAAGTGGTCCTGGCCCCCGAGTCTCTCTGGCTTCCTGTCTGGCCATGATCTCTCCTTAAACATGTCACTGATTACATCTTAAATTCAGTGCCTCAGGTAAATAGCTATTTTACCTCCTCCTGGTCCTGGGTCTGAGGGGCAATCATTTCTAAGAGGAAACAGGACAATGCTGGGCCTTTCAGAGCATTAGGAAGCTAATGCTTCCTAAATGTGAGAGAGCCAGTAAGGCACTTGGAGGAGGAGTTAGTAACAGGACAGAAAAGTGACAGGATATGAGATTAATTTAGCTACCTCCTATCGAAGGAATAAACCAAAGTGGATAGCAGCAGTACTGTCTGTGAGTATACATCCTTCCAGTTATTAGCTGTCAGAGAGGAAAGGTCAAAACACAAATTTAGAATTCAAATGTGAAAAAAAAGGCTATTCCTGGTGAGAGCAAGGATGTAGGTTCACCACTGACAGCCACTGGTATTATTGTACTCGTTAGTTATTTTCTGAAAGACCTCTGCTGCATTCTTTTTTCTCCTGGGTGGTGCGTAGGCCAAGCACTTCAGTATCGTGAGGGGATGGATAGAAATTGTGTAATCACAACACCCTCCCCACCACCCAGTGAATGAGTCTGCTGTTTGGTTTTGTTAAATGAGAAGTTCAGTTGACTTGTGTACATATCGAAGTCAGAGAAGCACAAAGGTTTGGAAGAAAAAAGCACATGGTATCAAATTTGTATTTCTTTTCTAAATTATTTAATATATAACTCTGCTGTTACTTCCATAGCCCTCCATTTTGCAATCCATTAAGCCATCTCTGGCCTCCTGCAGTTCAGATGGCTTCATTACTTTTAGTTAATGGAGGAGTGGATGTCTTATTCTTGGTTCCTAGGTGCAAGGCACCTGACTAAATCTAGTGCCCAAAGATGTCATTGATTTTGTGGAGAGCGAGGGCCCAGGATGTAATTGTGGAATAGAAGCCTGAGCTGTGAAAAATAAGATGGCTTAGAGGGAAGCTGTTCAGTATCTTAAATGACTCTAACATGAAGTAGGAACTTGGGAATGTATTTTTAAACAACACATACTTCTTTTTTCAGTTGCTTTTGCCTTCTATTTTTGGTTGCTTTAGTTTTAAATTTAGAATTAAAATAAAACTTGTAGCTTAGATATTATACTAGTATCTGTTGTCTTTTTTATTTAAAGCATGTTGAAAATCAGATAATATTTTTGGTTTCAAGGTTTAGAGAACTGAATTACCACTGTGGTTTATGAATGTTTAAAAGAACTTAAGAGAACTAGCGTGATTTTATGATTTAGAAGCTGTAAATTATATTTATTTATGTATCTTAAAAGATGGTACCCGTACACTGACACATACAACGGGAATACAATCCAGTTCTATGTGGCTATATAGTAAGAAATCTAGTTTTCATGTTGAATTTTTGGAAACAAATTCTGCATTTCATAATTATGTGGTGTAGGTTTAAGCAAATTAAGTTCAAGTTATAGGGCTACAAATGATGGGGAGTCAGAGGTAGAGGATGGCAACTGATACGTAAACATTTATGGAATTTATAGTTCAGATAAAAGAGGTGCATAACTATGGTTAAGCTGACATAACCAGTGAAGCATTGATTTAGTCCTGCCTTAAAATATGTTTGATATTTTTTTCTCACATGTAAAATGAAAAACTTGGAATTTGATCTGTAAAATTTCATCTAGCATGTGAGAGTGAAAGTTCAATTATGGTAATTATTTTAATTAATATGATAATCAAGTTTTCTTTTGTATCTGTTCACTAAACGAAGTGATAAAATTTTATCTTTGGAAAATAATGT
>PVKA01016596.1:0-12953 GCA_004027165.1 Ctenomys sociabilis
CCACAGTAGGGCAGCTTGATGGTGAGGGAGGTCAAGGCTATGGAATGGATGGTACCCCCTGTCCACAGGGCCACTGCAAGCAGCACGCATACCTTCCAGTTCATCACTGTCATGTACTGCAGGGGCTTACAGATGGCCACATACCGATCGTAGGCCATGACAGTGAGAAGGAAGATCTCTGTGCAGGCAAAGAGGTGCAGGAAGAACATCTGGGTCACACAAGCAGAAAAGGAGATGAGTTTCTCTGCTGACCAAGTATCTCTCAGCATCTTGGGGACAGTGACAGTGGAGTGGCAGACATCAATGAAGGACAGATTACTAAGGAAGAAATACATGGGAGTATGGAGCCGGCGGTCATAGATGATAGTTATGACGATGAGGATGTTTCCAACCAGTGTCAAGACATAAAAGATGAGAAATATGAAAAACACAGCCATCTGTACCTCCTGATTTAAAGATAAACCGCTAAGTTGAAAATATGTTACTACAGATGTTTGATTGAGTAGGAAAGCCTCTTCCATTCTTTTTGTTTCACACTTCTGTGAATTCTGGAAACAAAGTTTCCAAGAATTAGGAAAAAAATCTCCAGTAAACCACCTAATAGATTTTATCTATCCTGAATGTGTGTTCAAATACTTTCCTTTCATGCCTCCCTCTCTACCCTTCTCCCTTTTCCCCTTCCATCTTTTTCTTTCCCTTCCTCCCTCTGTCCTCTCTCCTTCCTTCCTTCCTTCACTTTTTTGGTGCTGGGGATGGAATCCAGATTCTCTTGCAGGCTATTTAAATGCTATACCACTGAGCCAAACTCCCAGCCTGGAATTTCTATTAAAAATTCTATTCAGCATTTAAAATTAAGCTGGATGCATAGCAGGTGCCAAACATAACTTTGGAATAATTCAATAGGTAATCTTGATTCACTAAGAGGCATAAAACCATCTTGAAGAGGGAGAGGAAGTTACTAAACAAATTTATTCCTTACTGTAGCAACTTATCAATGCTTAAATATAGGTTACATATTTTTTATAGAATGTACTAAGGTTCTCCTTACTATGAATAATTAATTTGTCCAAGGGCTTGCAAGTCTGGACTTCAAAGACAAGGTTTTCTTTATCGTCCAGTTGATTACACTTTTGTTAAGCCAAACTTAACAAAAAGTTTGTTCTGTCTCTTGTTCTGTCATGCTATGCTGAGACTGATTGAGTTTTCAGAAATCAGCAGCATTCCATCAAGCTGCTACACAACTGACAGTGTGGCTATGGTGTTTTTGAACAGTTCTGTAGAGGACCTGGATAAAACCTGGAAGCCTCAGGAAATCTGGAAGAAGGAAAGAAGGCTGTCTGTCCTTCAGACATCTGAATCCGGCCTTGCTCATTTTTAAACTGAAGCCAGGTGCAGGCTCAATAGCATCACTGTCTTGAATAGATAGATCATTTCTAGCATTTTTCAAATTTCTGTTCTGATAGCTGACTTATTAATTCACAAGAAAATAAAATTTATTTTAAGATTATCTTGTCTATGGCTCAAATGCAACTATTCTTTATATCAATTGTTAGTCCTTAAAGGGGCCTTAGTGGATAATAACCTTTTATAAATACAGAAAACAAGGCACAGAGAGATGAAACAAACTAGTTCAAGATTACGTAGAATCTGAGAATTGGAGTCACAGCAGGATCTACAGCTCAGGTCTCCTGATCCCTCAGCTGGGCTTTGTGCCCTCTACCTCCACGTTCATCTGGATTTTTGTGGTTATCAGCACAGTGGGGAGCTGAGTAGAATATGGCTTAGTGACGTCCCTCTTCCTCTCCAAGGTGTCCAGACTCAGGTTGAGGGTGGGATCTCTGGGAGCCTCTCTTTTGCCTCTGCCTTGGGGTAGTCTTCCAAAGTAGCCCACCCAAAGAAGCTGCCTCTCTAGGATTCCTGGGCCTCATCACCTATGTTAGGTCCTTCGTATCATGGGTCAATACTGGTCCTTTATCAAGATTGGGCTCTCAGTCACAAAAGTAAATAAATAAATAAATCTTTAAAACAGAGTCTAGAGCTAGAGATCATGCTGAGCAAAATAAGCCAGACTCAGGAAAATTACTGTTTGCTCTCCCTGATATGTGAAATCTCAAACAGATGACTGGGAAGGACAAGGGAGACTGTTATTAGACAAGAGGAAGGGAATAAGGGGGAAGTGAAAGTTGTGTAAGGGCAAGTAATAGGGAGAATGAGTATGATCAGAGGACAGCATACACACTGAACTCCCCCAAGCAACTAGCAGGAGGCAAAAGTGGGGGCAAAAATGATCAAAGTAGTTATGTACACAATAAATCTACCAAGATAAAACCCATTAATCTGTAGAATCAATATTCACCAATAAAAATATTAAAAGAAATATATATATATATATATATATATATATATATATATATATATATATATATATATGTATGTTTGGTGGAACTGGGGATTAAACTCAGGGGTCCTTGCACTTGCCAGGGAAGAGCCATCTCCCCAGCCCCTAAATGCATATTTTTATATGTTTTAAAAATATATAACATTTTTTTCTCTGTGCTAAAAGGGCAGAGAAAGTGTGTCTTCTGCTTTCATGTCTTTCTCTTCTCAAATATTTCCTATACTCTGGTAAGTCTAGTCTTCCACAGGTAATGGCTGTTTTTGCTATCTAAGAGTGAAGACTGACAACTGTGTCAAAGTGGGTTGCAACAAACAAGGTATTTTGGAAGCAGAAGAAGTCTTTGAATTAAAATTTAAAAATACAACAGGTCTAATATTACCATCTTAATAGAATAACATCTTAATGTAGTGAACCTTAATTTAATTTTTGTATGAGCACAGTTTGCAGTATATAATGATTATATTCATTATGGACAGTTGGCACTTGGACAGAGCATATTTTAATATTAATATCTTTTCTCATTCTCTCTCTTCCATCCATTTCTTGTTTTTTTTTCTTTTTGAAAACTCATTTATTTATTTATTTATTTGTTTGGTACAGGGTCTTGGTATGCAGCTCAGATTTACAGTCATCCTCCTGTCTTGGCCTCTCCAGTCTGGGATTATAGGTGTGTGCCACCATTTCTGGTTTTGGTGGCCAGCATGACATGCAATACTGGGGATGGAATCTGGTTCCTTGCACTTGCCAGGCAGGCATTTAGACTGCTGAGCTATCTTCCCAACCCTCAACCTCCCTTTTTTTTTGTTTTGCAAAAGATCTACCTCACTGTTTTATATTATTTATCTTTTATTTTGGTCTTTAAGTTATCTTTGGGTTTCTCATATAAGAGAAACCATGTGATATTTAGGCTTATGTGTCTGGTCTACTAAAATACTATAGTGTCAGTGTACATCTATTTTTCTACAAATGTGAATTAATCTTACAATTTAGAATTCTTTTTCTTAAAGCAATTACTGAAAGCTTTTGTTCCAAAAAGCCATATTCTAATTGTGTAATAATTTACATCTGTTTTCAGCTTGTGGATTTGTTTTGCCTTCAGCATTTCCTCCAGTGATGCTCTGAGTGCATCCTCACATGTCCAATATGCTCGAGGAGAGACAACTGAATAGCTGCTGGAGTTAAGTACTTCAGACACACCATGTTGGACTAAAAAGAAATCACTGTCAGCTATAGCTTATTCATTGCCAAATAACTATGCCATGTCTTTCCATTCTGAATCACAAGCAACTTCAAATTTTAAAAATTAATTTAAAATGTTAATTAGTTTTTCATGTAGAGGAAAAGCACATTCAAAAAAAGGAACAAAGTCATATAGATCAGTAAGAGAATATAAAGAAATAGTCTTCAATTTACAATGGTTTGACATAAGGGTTTTTCCAGTTTATGATTGCACAAGAGTGATACACATTGCAATAGTGGAAATGAAACTTTAAATTTTGATAATGCACAGCACAACGCTAAAAACAATGTGTGCAAAACACCGCACTGGGCTATGGCAAGCTGCAGCTCCTATTGAGCCACATATTTACACTCAATATTCTATGATGCATTGTGCTGAGCCGTGCTGTTTGGGGGGTTCAGTGTATTAAATGCATTTTTGACTTGCGATATCTTTGACTTACAATGGGTTTATTAAGATTAACTCTATTCTAAGTCAAAGATGATCTGTAATTGGAGAGAAAGGATAAAATGTTAACTGTGGGGATTTTTGTTGACTGGGATTATAATTTTTCTTTTTAATGCTCTCTATAATTTCCAACATTTCTATTAAGAGAATAAATTTCCATAGACACCATCAAAAAAAGAAAGTTGAAGAATTGATGAAAAATGAAGGCCAGATTTAAGTTCAACATGAAAAATTTCACCTACATAGAAAAGAAATATGTGCAGACTAAGAACTCGCCCTGAAAGGAAGACTTCTGTTTTTGCTTCAAAGATATGAATATGCATTTTTGATTAACCTCCCAGCAGCATTTTTCTATTCCTACAAAACCATGGGGAAAATGCTTTGAAAGTGGGGTTGGGTCCAGCTGTGATAGAAATTGGTTTATGTCAAGGACTTGGTACACACACTGCATGCATTTCAGGAAAACACGGGAGGAGTGATTAGTATAAAAAGAAACCTAAAATGTAAAAACTTACCAAATGGTTTCTGATGCTCTCAGTACCTCCCAAAGTCCCTGGATTGTCAGCCCTACAACTTCAGTCTCTTCCAGTTGTTGAAGTTTGAAGCTGGACAAGCAAAAATGATAAGATTTACTTTTACTTTTCATAAGGAAGATGAGAATCCTGGAAATTCCTTTGGGCCCTGTTCATGTTTGGTGATAAGTCCCAGAATATGTATGTGGCAATACTTTCTGATGAAGGGTATTATTGAAGATTTTTTGCAAAAATCACATCTTTATGCTTTTATATATACTTTTTCAGTATGTCAAAATGTGTAGCTCTGCACCAAGGCATTTTAGGGCCTAGATTTTCAGTTAACTGATCAAGTACTAAAGAGGAATCTCAGAGAAGAAAGTGGTATAAGAATATCACTTGCACTTTTTCAAACTGTAGTGATGAATAAAAGGGTACAAGCCCTAATTCATCACTTCTCCAGGCTGTGAAGCAAAGCTCGATCTAGCAGTGTGGCCAAGGCTTCTTGTTTCATTTGCAGGACACTCTTTAGGTGCAGGCTTCATGTTGTTGCCAATGGAGTATTATGCTTTCAAGTACTGAGGGAGAACTGTAGACAAGAGAGCAACTGGTGCTGTCAGCTGCGACGTTAACTGTATTACGTCTGAGTTATATAGGGTACATCCCTGAGAATTTGCAGTCAATGACATCAGTGTACCCTGGTTACAAGTTAGAAAAAGTTAATTCTGTGGGGATTTTGCAAACACCATTCAGACAATTTGATGAAAAAACAGAATTTAAACACCCTAACCTGTAGGGCACATTTCTAATGTAAATGTATGATTAAACAAACTACTATTGAGTGGTTGTCTACTAAGAGCTCATGTATTGGGAGATTAAGTTTATGTTTTCTTGTTTAATGTGTGTAAAAACACAAAGATAAAAGAAAGACAATGGAAGTGAGCATTTAGCCAGCTCTAGTGGAGAGGTTGAATGCTTTGACTCAAGTTGTCTGGGAGCACATTCTAGAGACTTAAATGTATGGATTGGAGAAATTACTTAACATCTGTAGCCCTCAATTTTCTCACCATGAAATATGAATAATAATGATATAATTTTTCTTAGAACTCTTTAAGTCTTTTAAAAACATGACACTTAATGTTCTACACATAATATAATTATGTAATATGCAACTCAAGGGAAAAAAACAAAAGAAAATAAAATAAGAAATAACTTCCTTTCAACTGCCAAAATTTTTGGCTTTATTTAGAGTGACAAGGTCTCACTCTATAATCCATGCTAGTGTTAGACTCACTATGTAGCCCAGACTGGCCTCAAACTCACAATGATTCTCCTACCTCAGTCTTCTTGAGTGCTAGGATTACAGGAATATGTCACATGTCCAGTTTACATACTGTTTTAAAAAATTGTGAACTTTGAGGATTTCTTAACCAAATTCTCCTTTTACCTTTCCAGCTTAGATATACAAGTGTAGTTGTTATAGCTTGAAGATAGGCAGAGACTATGAATAAAATATCAACTGCATAGGAATTATCACAACAATGTACAGCTGGGGTCTCATCTTATTAAAAACTCTTAAATAAGAGAACCACCAACAGAGTGAATAAGCAACTCACAATGTGGGAAAAAATGTTCATGGGAAGGCTTACTATCAAGAATGTATAAAGTGGGGCCAGGGAGATGGCTCAGTAGAAAAAGCACTTGCCTAGCAAGTGAAAAGGCCTGAGTTCAATCTCCAGTTCTGTCAAAAAAAAAAAAAAAAAAAAAGAATGTATAAAGAACTCAAAAAAATCGGAACTGCCAAATTCAAAGACCTGATCCAAAAATAGGTAGATGAGAAGAATACATACTTCTCAGATGAAGAAATACAAATAGCAAATAAATACACACAAAAAGGTTCAGCATCATTGGTTATTTGAGAAACACAAATTACAACAACACTGAGAGTCCACTTCACCCCAGAAAGAATGACTGTCATAAAAAGTCCAGTAATGAATGCTGGCAGGATGATGGGGAAGGAGCTCTTCACTGTTGTGAGAGTGTGGCCCGGTACAACTACTGTGGAAATCAGTGTGGAGATGCCTCCAAGAGCTAGGATTGGGGGTCCCATTTGACCCAGGTATTCCTCTTCTAGATATTTTCCCAGAAGGAGTAGAAATACCACACCACAGTGATATATGTGAATCCATCTTTATAGCAGCACGATCGGTACAGATAGATCTTGGAAGCAACTCAAAAGCCCATTAACTGAAGAAAGGATAAAAAAGGTGTGTTCTTTTTATTCAATGCAGTTCTACTCAACCACAAGGAAGAATGAACTGGAGACTTTTGTTGGTAAATCGATGCAACTCAATACGGTACTCATAAGTGAAATAAACCAGATACAAATGTGTAAGCATCTCATTGTCTCCTTACTGTGAGAAGCTGAAAGAGTAAATAAGATCCAAAATGCAAAAATGTATTGTAAAATGGGAATAAACTGTCTAAAAGGAAAGAGAAATTGCTTTGAGGGAATAGAAAAACAAAGGGAAAGTGAAAGAAAGCAACATTGTATATAGTTAGATTTCTAAATTTCTGTGTAAAAATGTGTAATTGTTTATTTTTATGTTTTTCAAATTCTATAGGGATTTAAAGTTTAGCATATCAATTATTGTTGGAAAATACCTGTTTTATGTTATGTCTAAGGTGTTTGATATTCAGACATATAATGATGTCAAGCTCAATTGCCTATGTTATAGGGTAAAATATCATTAAGCTTCTCTTCTGTAGGAGTAACAACTTCAGTTTGAAGACTGAAAAATTAGAGAAAAAGAAGGGATACAAAGACAGCCAACATTTTGGCCCTAGCCCTTCAAGGTCAATGAGGACTCAGGACAGAGAAGAACCTGTACTGTAACAACCTGTAACTCAGTTGTGTCCCAAATTTTCTGTTCAAGGAGATTATGGGGCCACAGAGGAAAGTCACTGATGATGTAGAGTTTGCCTAAGGAGAGTCACATAGAGAGAAAACATTCTCTCAGGCTTTCACAGAGAGCAAATATATCGAGTAATGGCCATGACTCATCCACATGTCTGACATTGACAAAAGATCTACAAACTGTAGTACAGGGTTTCAGACTACATCCTGAGGGGATTTGATTGACATTGTCACATACAAAAGTTACATTTTTTTTGTTATAGAGATCTTGGTTTATCTTATTCTTAATCATCCAGCAGAAAAGTATAAGCACAAGGTATAAAAAGTAAAGCCATACTATTATGGTTTATGGGGCTGTAAAAGGCTCAAGTCAAAACTTCTGACACTGCCAGTCCTGGGGGATAACTTATTACTATTATGGACTTTTGGACTATGTTGGATTTTTTGCTGAGTTCATGCATCTACAATAACTGAATGGCAATGGAATACCCATCTCTGACAAAACAAAACAAAACGAAACAAAGCAGAGTGATATAAATAAAGGACCATTTTGTAGTGAAAAATAATATCTGTATATACAAAATAGTATAGATATATAGCTATTTTCTCTTGGTTCTTTGAGAAGAAATATTTGTACTAAGTATTTAGACGAGATATCATGTCTGCATCTTGTGCTCTGAATAGCTACCATGAAGACAACAATATGCAATGTATTAATTATTGTAACTGTCCTACTAACCTATTTTTAAAGTCTCATTGATATTTCTTTTTCAATAAAATTAATAAAAAAGAAAGAATATATATATGTTATATATATATATATATATATATATATAAGTTAAAATAGGTATGCTACTGCTTTCTCTCAGTTCATTGAAAAGATATGTCTGTGATAATATTTTTCTGAGAATTAAATTCTAATATCCCATGCTCTGAATAACTAATTTAAAGGTAACAGTATGAAATACATAATTTATTAAACATTGTTAGCCTCCCATTATATAGTTTTGGATTTTTTTGTTATATATTTGCTTCTTGTCTCTTTTTCTTTAAAATAAAAAATAAGTAAATGATAAATAAACTGAAATTTTTGTTGAAGTTAGGTAACAGTTTGTTATAAGAGATTATAGATCAGGTAAGTTCTGTACAGAGCTTCTAAACTTTTTGGTGTTAATTTATATTTCTAGAGTGAAGTTGTGTGTGATAGTCATGGTAGCTTAAAGGGAAAATGCTAGAAATAAGCCTTTTAGATAACTCTTCATGCCATAGTGTATAAAAGGGAAACTGGAGTTGAAGAAATACTGTCACAAATTACAGAAAGCACGCACTACCATGGCTTTGCGGCTTAGCTTCCTTTCTCCTAGTTACTTCTACTGTCTGTAATCAGAAGCTAGGCTCAGATGCAATGAAAAACGTGCAACTTCCATTACTTACAGATATTGCCATCTGGCCAATGTGGGACTTGTATTATCACTATAACTGACTTGGAAACCAGACAAGTAGGAAGATGGGTAGGCTGGCTATATTAATGCTCTGTACATTTGCTTGGTACTGGGGACTGAACTCAGTGCCTTGCCAGGCAGGCACTATCTGCTCAACCCTTGCTGCACTTTTGAAATTGAGATACTTTATCATAGTCATGATACAACAAGAGAAATGATAAAATGTCCACTTGATTATAGGGCAATGACTATCACCACTGTCACTGATAAGGTTGAGAAATTAGTCCTTGATCTCCTTAGATCACAGTTTGTGTACTTTCTTTCTTTCTCATGGTGGCTTGTTACTTCTCTCTGACTATACAGAGCCTGGGACTTATGTGTCTCACTTAAGCTTTTTCTTTTTTTTTTAATTAATTAATTTATTTATTACAGTGTCTCGCTACACATCATGGATTCTTTTTTTGCAGGGAGGGGGTCAGCTCAGCCCACCCTGGGGGGGAGGGGCTGGCATGACATGTGGTGCTGGGGATCGAACCGCGGTCCCTGAGAGCTTGTCTAAGCAGGCACTTTAGACCGCTGAGCTATCTTGCCAGCCCTCATTTAAGCTTTTTCTCTGGAATTCTGCATGTTCCAAAATTCTGTCTTCACATTTCTCCCACACAGTAAATGAAAATAGCAGTTTGCACTTGCATAGCACTCAAGAACTTACACTGTTCTTTTGAACTATTTAATTGACATTATTCTTACAGAGACAGCAATGTACAAAGGTTAGACTTGGTGTGAAGTGATTTTCACAGAGCTTATGTATCAGGTGCATACCTATAACAGAGCTTAAGCTCAGGTTTTGGGTGCTGTGCTCAGCTTTTATTGGATCACTTTACTTGCATTTTTGCACTACTTAGAAAGACAATACAGTAGCTTTGAGATCTGAAGGACAGGCTAACCATGTATAAGAAATCAAAACAAGAACTACAAGTAGAAAGGTATAACAACAACTAAAAAGAATTTAGTCAGATAGTTAAGGTACACTGAACTGCAGTGTACTAATCAGCTTCTCTTTTGGATGGTTAACAGCCTAAGTTTGCAGATCAAAAACTGGAGAAATAGAAGGGCTGTAAGTTCAGCCAATATTTTGATCCTAGCCTTTCAAGGTCAGTGCAGACTCAGAACATAGGAGAACCTGTACTGTAACATCATGGAACTCAGTTGTGCCCCAGATTTTCTGATCAAGGAGATTATGGAGCACAGAGGAAGGTGATCAATGATCTATAGTGTGCCTAGGTAGAGTCGCATGGAGAGAGAACTTTCTCTCAGGCTTTCACAGAGAGCAAACTGGTCAAGCAATGGCTGTGAGTCACCTACACGGCTGACACTGACAAGGAATCTACAAAGTGAGGGACAGGGTTACAGGATAAACCCTGAGGGGACTTGACTGTCCTCATCAGATACAAAAGTTACATTCTTTGTTATATAGGTCTTGCTTTATCTTGGTCTTAACCACCCAGCAGAAAAGTATAAAAATGAGAAATATAAAATAAGGCCATAATAATAAGCTGAGCTGTAAATGGTTCTAGTCAACAACTTCTTCAGATAACCCTCTACTATTGTGGAGTGCTGGACTGTGCTGGATTATTTTGCTGAATTCTAGCACCTATAATAATTGAATGACAATAGAATACCCATCTCTGACTAGACTAAATAAAAAAAAGGGGATACAAAGGAAGGACCATTCTATTTTTGTGTATACAGGACAGTTGTGATAAATATGCAATACATCTGCATAATTCTACAAGAAGAAAGATTTGTACTAATGGTGTTTGGACAGAATATCTGGTCTGCTTGTTATATTTTGGATAACCAGTAGGAAGATAACAATATAAAATATTAATTATTGAAGCTACTATAATTCAGCTTTAAAAAAAGAGACATGTACAGGTACATTTTCTTAATTTAATAAATAAAGGCATCTGCTCTAATAGTGTTTGTAAATAGAATATTATGTCTGTACCTTGTAGAACAAATAACACTATGAAAACAATATGCAATGTATTAATTATTGAATCTGTCCTACTAATTTGATTTGAAATGGTCTCTTTGCTATTTGTTCTTCAATAAAATTATGGAAAAAAATGAAAAAAACATGGCCCCCCCACTACTGGGATGACAGGCATGAGCCACCACCCCTGGTCTTGGGGGCCAGCTTGCCAGGGCTGGGGTGGAGCCAGCATGACCTTTGGTACCAGGAGTCATCCCTGGGTCCTTGTGCTTGCCAGGCAGATGCTTAGATGGGTGAGCTCTCTCCCTGGCCCCAGGATGCATTTTAGAAGATTATTTTGTAATCACCCAAAGAATCATATACAAGAGTGCAAGAAATCTGTCCGCACACTAAAAACCAAGAGCCCAACTGAGGGCCTGAATCTCACAGTACTATTCTGCATGAGTCCAGCTGAAGACGTAGAGCTTATAATAATAATACCTCCCACAGGTCCAAGACTACAGCGCATGACAATGTCTCATGCAGGCTTCATGGATTGGAGCAAGAGGTCAGTGGTGGTAGCTAAAAAGTCTATGTCAGCATGTACTAGCTGCTTATCTCTTGTTGCTGGGACAATTACCCAGCACTCTAAATGAAGGAAGGAAAGGTTTATTTAGCTCATAGTAACTGGAAGTTTCATAGTTTAAAACAGCCAGAATTACATAGCAAGACCTTAGAGCCTTATTGGCTCAGGAGAGAGGGTCAGTGCCTCTGTGTTCTCCAAATATCTTCTCTCTGCCTGAGGCTGCCTCAATTGCAGACACTGTTGCCCCACTCTACAGGGTCGAGAGGAGTGCCTGGGGTGCTGCCACATCCAGGATGACCTTCTCCACACCTCTGAGAGATTGCAGGCCTGTTTAGGGGGGGAAGGGCAGTGCATATACTGCCAGTTTAATGGTTCATGCCTCTTTGGCTCTGCCCCTTGAGTCTATCCTGGTCCCCGCCCTTCAAGTCACTCACTGCTTCTCAAGTCACTCACTGCTGCTCCACCGCTTCTGCCCCATAATTTACACGAGGCTTTATGGGAACAACTAGACACAAACCATACCAGAGAAGGATGAAGGATCTGTGTTAGCAGGTTGAGAGATCTGAACTGGAGCCATGACACAATGCCCAGTGTAATAACTAGAGCTCCCCAAAGAAGTACCACAGTTATCACCAAACAGTGAGGTCCTGAGCTCTTCCAGCAATGAGGAAACCTGTGTTCCCATCAGGAAAGCTAATGTGATAAGCTTCTCCAGAAGGCCGAACAATGTACCATCTTTCCCTCTGGAGCCAGGAAGCAATGCTCAAGATGAGGACCAGAACTATCCCCAAATAAACCATAGTTATTCTCAGTGATATTGAGGTCCCAAGCTCCTCCTCAAAGAAGAGCTAAGTTCATTGGGAAAGCCAGCATGACAAGGTCCTTCAGCAGAATCGCCCAAGAGAACCAGCAGCGTCCAGAAGTTCCAACAGCTTCTCAAACTGTTTCCCTAAGAGCCTCCCAACAGCCTCTCCTGTTCTGCCTCTTATGCTGCTGGCAGCAATGCTCAGGTGATCCTCCTGCACCCAGCACCATGCTAATTCAATTCAGCTGAGTATGACAAGTTGATCACCAGTCAGCAGTCATATATACAATATATATACATATATGTGTTTTTATAAAAATATAAAAATAATATAAATAAATTATATATAATTTTCTTTCTGCTTCCTTCTTTTCTCCTTTGCCCTATCCCAGTTCTCTCCTTTTGAACAGTTTCTTTCCCTTTCATAATATCTATTGTATATTTTGGATCTTATTTACTCTTTCAGCTTTTCATATTATGGAGGTGATTCCATATTTACACATGTGGGTCTGATTTGTTTCACTTATGAGTATGGTCTCTACTTGTGTTCATTTACCTATAAAAGCCTTGAGGTTATTGTTCATGTTTGGGGGTGAGCTGAGGATGTAACCCAGGGTCTTATGCATCAAAT
>PVKA01016596.1:13053-47716 GCA_004027165.1 Ctenomys sociabilis
TTTTTTTTTTTTTTTTTTTTTTTTTTTTTTTTTTTTTTTTTTTTTTTTTTTTTTTTTTTTTTTTTTTTTTTTTTTTTTTTTTTTTTTTTTTTTTTTTTTTTTTTTTTTTTTTTTTTTTTTTTTTTTTTTTTTTTTTTTTTTTTTTTTTTTTTTTTTTTTTTTTTTTTTTTGTGCCAGGAATTGATCTCAGGACCTTGTGCATGCCAGGTAGAAGCTGTACCACTCAGCTGTATCACTGGCCCTTATCCTCTTTGTAGCTGAGTAGTACTCCATTGTATAAAAAATACCACATCCTTTTTATCCATTCCTCAGTTGATAGGCATTTGGGTTGTTTCCAAGAGCAGCCTATACAAAAGTTGCTATAAACATGAGTTTGCATGTATCAATGTGGTATGATTTCAAGTCTTCTGGAAAAATACCCAGAAGGGGTGAAATAGGACCTTTAATCCCAGTTTTTTAAAAAGAAAATTCCACATTGATTTCCACAGTAGTTGTGCCAGTCTACACTCCTATCTACAGTGGAGAAGTGTTTGTTTGTTTGTTTTTTTTCTCTATGACCCCACTAGCATTTGTTATTGGTTGACCTTTTGATGACATCCATACTTTCTGGAGTGAAATGGAATCTCAGTGTATTTCTTGAATAATCATTGATGTTGAACCCTTTTTCATGTATTTATTTGCCATTTGTATTTCTTCATCTGAGAATTATGTACTCGTCTCAGATACCCATTTTTTTTATCTTGTCTTTCAAGGTGGGGGTTCTGATTTTTAAAACTATTTGTATGTTCTAGGTAGAAATCCTTTTCTGTTTTCTTTCTTTCTTCTTCTTTTTTTGTGTATTTTAGCCATGGGTCTACAGGGTGTTCGGGGTCTCATTTCTGTACTGGACTTGTAGTGATTCTCCTGTTTACAACCTCTCAAGAGCTGGGATTATAGGTGTGTGCCACCATACATAGTCTCAGTCATCATCCCATCCAGCCCTGGGCACATGGCTGGCATGGCAGGCCCGGGGTTCGAACCCTTGGTCCCTGCACCTGTTTGCAGTGCTTTAGTCTGCTGAGCTTTTTGGCCGACCTTTAGAAGTCCTTTGTCTGAGGGATAGCTTGCCATTTTTTCCTCATTCTGTGGGTTTCTATTTCACTCTATTGGTGACTTTTTTATGTGCAAAAAGATTTTAGTAAAATAAGATCCCAGTTGTTGATTATTTGAAGTATTTCTTGTACTGTTTGGTTTTTATTAATGAACCTCTGCCTGCCCCTTTGTCTTCAAGACTTCTACCTAATTTATCTTTCACTAAATTTAGTATTTCCATTTCAGTATTTAGATCTTTGGTCCGTTTTGACTTTAATTTATTGCATGGTGATAGTCTTTGACATGTGGAAATCCAGTTTTCCAGCACCATTTATTAAAGAGGCTTCCTTTCTTAGAGTAAATAAGTTTAACCCCTTTGTCAAAAATAAGGTGGCTGAGTGTGTTTCTAGTTGTGTCTGTATATTCTAATCTGTTTCATTGATCCTTAGGTCTTTTTTTTTTTTTTTTACAGTATAATGCTGATTTTATCAGAGTAGCTTTGTAATATAGTTTCAAGTCAGGATAGCTATGGTATCTTTATAGGTGCATCAAGAAGTGTTTGGTCTAGTATGTGTTTCAGTTTTCATAGCTAAAAGGAAATTAAGACTTAAGTACTTACATGATAATTATGTACAGTGAATATATGTTGAAACTTTTTTTAAGATTCTGGAGAATAACTACATTTTCATAAAAATGGTGACTTACAGGGGTACTGATTTTCTTGGGAATATAAATATTGTTTCACTCAAGGAGTGGAATATTCAAACAAAAAAAATGCTCTTTTTTTTTTTTTGGTGGAACTCAAGCCCTTGCACTTGCCACGGAAGCACTTATTCTACTGAGCCATCTCCCTGGCCCATATATATATAAAGATATATTTATATGTATCTATGTATCTATGTATCTGTCTATCTATCTATCTATCTATCTATCTATCTATCTATCTATCTATCTATATAAATTACTGGACCTTTGTACTGAGCTACATTTTCAGCTTATTTTTTATTTTTATTTTGAGGTATGTTCTTGCTAAATTGCTCTATCTGGGCTTGAATTTGTGTTTCAGGTACCTCAGCCTCTGGCATCTGTCATCATGGCCATCTTAGGAAGATTTTTAATTTTAATTTTTACATTATAATATTGATTTTTTGTTTAATTTTATTGATATGTTTTAAACAAACATAATTACCACACTGTACATCATATTTCTTGATTCTTTTTTTTCTCTAATTGTCTTTTGCCTTCCTTGTTTGCAAAAGCAATGTCTGTATTTTTTTCTTCTTTTCTCTTTTTGTTTTCCCTTCCTTCCCTTTTTTTCTCTCTTCTCTTCCCTTGTTTCCCTTTTCATTTAAGTATTTTCTTCCTAATTCCCAGTGTCTCTCATACATCTTGGTCCTTATTTATCCTTTCAGTTTCTTCCACTAGAGAAACAGTGCTATATTTAAACACGTGGTCCAATTTATTTCACTTAAGAATGTAGTGTCTTTTTTTTTCTCTTTTTCTTTTCCCCCTTTCCATACCCTAGTTCTCCTTTCTTTTGAACAATTGCTTCCTAAATAATATCTTTTATATATTTTGGTCATTTACACACTCAGTGTCTTACACCAGAGAAATGATAAGATATTTACGCACATGTGTCTGATTTATTTTGCATGAGAGTATGGTCTCAAGATATGTCCATTTACATAGACATGTCTCAAACTTATCCTTCTTAATGGCTGAGTAGTAGTAGTTCATGTAAAAAAATTACACCTTTGTTATCCATTCCTTGGACGACCAAGATTTGGGTTGTTTCCCATATTTGGCTATTATAATTTGTAATATCTGCTATAAAAAGACTGTGCGTATATAGTGTGATATAAAGTTTTTAGTTCTTTGGGGAGGATATCCAGAAAGGGAATAGCTGGGTGGAATGGAAATACTAGCCCTAGTTTCTTGAGTAATATCCACACTGCTTTCCACAGAGGTTGTGCCACATTCCACCAGTGGTGAAGAAGGGTTTCTTCCCCCGTTAGCCTTGCAAGCATTTGTTAATGGTTTTCTTGATAATTGCCATTCTTTCTGATGTGAGATGGAGTCTCAGTGTTTTAATTTGTATCTCTCAAAAGACCAATGATGTTGAACATTTTACTATGTATTTATTTAGATTTGGATTTCTTCTTATGAGACATGTATATTCACACTTTGAATTTTGGGGCTCTAATTTTTTCCATTCTTTATTTATTTCATACAGGGTCTTGCTGCACAGCCAGCATGGCACGCAGTACCAGGGATTGAACCTGGGTCCTGGTGCTTGTCAGACAGGCACTTAGACCACCATTCTATCTTCCCTCCCATTCTTTATGTGTTCTAGATACAAGTCCTTTGTCAGAGGGTTAAATGGGTATAATTTTTTCCACTTCATGGATTGTCTTTTTACTCTACTGATTATTTCTTTTGCTGGTCAATATCTTTTTCAGAGATTCCTGTTGTTGACCTTCATACTATTTCCTGCATGTTCAGGGTTTTGTTAATGAAATCTTCACTTACACCAATGTCTTTAAGAGTTCTACCTATTCCTATTCTCTCTTCTAGCAGATTTAGTACTTTTGTTTTAATATTTTGATCTTTGATACATTTCAATTTTAGTTTAGTGCATGGTGTGAAATTTTAGCTTAAAATCATTGTGTGATGTTTTTTAAATCACAGTAGCTTCATAGTATAATTTCATATCAGGAATTGTGATGCTTCCTGTCTTGCCTTTGTTACTTATGATTGTTTTTCATATTGTAGGCCTTTTCTGATTCCAAGTGAATTTTAGGAATGCTTTTTCTAGTTCTCTGAGGTACACAAATGGTATTTTTGTTGGGACTGCATTAAACTTGTATAACAATTTTGTGAGTATGGCCATTTTCACTATGTTAGTTCTTCATACCAATGAGCAAGGTATATCTTTCCATTTTCTGCTAGTCTAAGCTAAACATTTCATTTTTTGACTACATCTTACATGTCTTAAAGGTGTGAGAAAATGCATATTTAAAGCCCAGAATTAGCTAAAATAAAACTCAAACAACAAAAAGCAATTTTTGGCAACTTTATCAATTGTGGTTGAGCTTCAGCCTTCTGATGTGCCTTGAGGCCTTAGTGTAATGATTCTGAAATTCGGTGTTCTTAACTTAGAATTAGCCAGGTAAGCTCTAGGTGGCCGAAATTCTTGGGCTAGTTGCCTATGATTGAATATGTGCCATATGAACATATTGAATATGTTCAACTATTTAATTTTTAACATGTAACATGATGTGTACAGTTTGGGAGACAGTTAAAATTGAGGATAATCATTCTAAAACCAGTAAAAAATATGATAAATAAAGTTGTGAAACTCCAAGAATAGTATACCAGGTATGATTTTACTAGAGGAACAGATATAGCAGAAGATATACAAATGTATGAGCAATTGCAAGATTGGCTTACAACAGTCAGCCACAGAGTTGGATGAGGAAGTATGCAGAAGGCATCTGCACACTGGAGTCTGAAGGATTCAGACCAAGGTTTGGAGCTCATTGCAGTGTTCCGTGCAAGTCCATATCAGGAGGCCAGTAGATCTGCAATGGAAGGCTGTATCAAGAGGCTGATGGGTCTGTGATGAATCTACACCAGAAGGCTGAAGGATCTAAGGTGGAAACTGAAGAGTCTGTTCTAGAAGCCAGGAGACGACATCCAAGCTGACTGCGAAGGCGAGAGATCCTCCCAGAAAATGGAACCCTCCATTCTTCCTTAATTCCATTTCATATCCTTTAAGTAATGAGTAATTCTATAATGGAGTCTCCACACCCTAGGATATGGAATTGCTGAACCAATTTAGTTAAGCTTTTAGCTAATCAAGTTGACACAGTTGATCAACCACTGCAATCCACTTGTCAACTTGGCAAGTAGACATATTTCTTTAAACCATTCTCCAGATACAAAGAAATGCATATAATTGTACCCAACATGTTATTAAATATCCTGGATACAAGCAGAAATGCATTAATTCCCTTACCAAAATAGAAGGTAAGTTTTCTTTGGTTGATGCTTATGCTTAATAACTTCACAAATTCAACATTATCACAGTTTTAATAATCCTTAAAAACTGGTATTGAATCTATTGACATTATATTATTATTATTATTATTTTTTTGTCTTTTTTGAGACAGGGTCTCACTGTGCAGTTCAGGCTGGCCTTAAGCTCACTTTGTAGCTCAGGCTGGTCTCGAACTCACAACAATCCTCCTGCCTCAGCCTCCCTAGTGCTGGGATTACAGGCATGCGCCACCATGCCCGGCTGACATTATATTATAAAAGAACCGTATAAGGGTAAAATAGTACAATTATAATCCTCTTTTCTGTAGCTGGTCATGGGATCATAGCTGTTATTTAGAATTATCTTTTTCCACTACCCATTTTGTATTCCTTTGGTCTTCAGCAAGCACCTCAGAAGGTCTTGGCTCTCTCCCTCATGGAGTGATTCATACATTAATTCTTGAAGGCTCTGAACCATTTATTATTGTGCCTGTGTTAGGTTGTTGCAGTTTCCCATTGACTTTAGTAACAGGGCATGGCAATACTAAGAGGCACCATAAGGGATCTCCTTATGGTGATCTTCCTTTCTTCCATTGTGGAGTAGCAATCCAATTTCTCCTTGCTAGTCTGGAGAAATCACCCCTGACAACACTGATTTCCTTTTTAGCTTGCTTCCTCAAAGGCACGAGAAGACCAAAGTGACCAGGGGGAAATATTAGCTTCCAGTTCAATGGTATCATTGTGCTTCCTGGTACAAGCCTTTCCCACTCTGGAACTAGGACTTCTAGTCCGGCAGAACATAAGGTCATGGTGACAGAAAGGGAACATTTTGCTAGTGGATCACTAAGGGTTATGGCGAGTGGTATCATTCCTACTCCCATCCCTTGATTACTGGACCCATGAATCCTGTCTATGGGAAATACAGTATCATAGAGAGGATGCTGATTCAAAGCATATACAGCCTTTTGAAGTACCTTATCCCAGCTCTGCACACTACTACCACCTAGCATTATTCTGTTTGGTTAACATGGGATTAGTTTCTCCAGATATAATAGAAGACACACCAAAGGAGGTGGAAGAAATGATGCATCTGCTACAGTGGATGGGGAAATCTCTTCCTCTAGCAAAATAATCTCATTAACATCTAAGAACTCAACATCTTCAGCCTCCTCAGGATCCTCCCACATATCTTCATCCTAATTTATGGGTTCCCATTCTTTTCCGATCAGTGTCCTCACCTTTGCTTCAGATACCTTTTAAGGCTGAACATTTAATTTATGTTGCAGTTCAGCCAATAAAATTCTGAGGCACTATATTTGGGTTTGTGCAATCTAAGTCTTGTGGCCAGAAGAGAAGATATTATTTTTCTGGACACACTGAGAAACTTTAGGATTTATTGTTGAATTTTTAAGCTTCTTAAGTTTTTCCAGTGTGGTTAAGACCAACCAGCCGGCATCATTATATTCCTTACTCTGCCAAAGAAATTTAAAATTTTTATGTACAGAATCATTAAATTCCTGATATTTCACAAGTGGTGAATTAGAATAATCAAATGGATCTAAACAGCACATTAGTTTAAACAGCTCATGCCAGGGATTATCAGTATACTCCTTAAGATGAGGAGAGACTATGATGTCTCTAGGTCTTATCAAATCACTGAGCCAATTCCAAGAACTCCTAAAGCCATTAAAAATGCCATCATTATAGTTTATTCTTCTAGAGCCACCAGTATCAAAATCTGTATCAGTTAGGATTTTATTAGAGGAACAGAGAAACTGAAACAAAATTTGGTACTAGAGAAGTGGGGTAATTGGTGTGACTAAAACCTGCCCATGTGGATTACAAATTTGCAAATGGGAAGAGATAGGAAGGTCTTGAAGATGTCACCTACAAGAGAAGCACTGTGACAGCTTCAGCTATTCTGTATGAGAGATTTTGGTTAGAGCTCAGAAGATCAGAATACTGATAGAAATCTTGCCTGTAAAGATCAGGCTGGGGAAGTATCTTCTAGGAAGAAGGACTACATTAGTTTTTGGACTCAATGTGTGTTTTGGCTTGGCAGAAAGTTTTTCTGCATTTTTCGCACATCCAGAGATTTTTGCTAGAGATAGAGATTAAGTGTGACAGACTGCTTAATCTTACAAATGAAATTTCAAGGCAGTTCAGTGTTGAAGCAGTGGTGTGGCTATTGTTGAGGGCTTTTGATCAGATACATGTTGAGAATAAAGAGCAAAGAGCCAAGTAGGATGATTTAAAATGTTGTGAGTTTGGCCAGAAAGGAAGTGCCAATAAAGTTATTGCCTGTAAAGATAGAGCTGAGAGGATCTCCATTGCTGAGAAGAAACAAGAAAATGGAAAAGATAGCCTGAGGACATCACAGGAGGCATGCCTCCCGACCTCCTTTACAGCTTCAGAATGGCAAGAATAAGGGACTCTGACTTGGAGAGAAAGCTGAAGAATGCCATGTTTCAGAATGGCTCTGGCATAGAGAATTTGTTTCTCAGAATCAGGTTCAATGTGCTCAGTCATCCAGGTACTCAACCCCTGCAGCTAAGAGAGAAGAAAGCCTGGCTACTTCTCCAGCTGGCAACAGGCAGAATGGAAGCATTCTGAGATTAAGAACTTCCACCTTGGGGCTGGGGAGATGGCTCAGTAGAACAAGCACTTCCTTGGCAAGAGCAAGGGCCTGAGTTCAATCCCTGTTTCCTAAAAAAAAAAAAAAAAGACTACCTCAATTTTGGAAGGCCTGGGAGGATGGGCAGTGTGCCCTTGGAGGACAGTGTGAAGCAGAGAGTAAGATACTGACTATGCAGTGGAAACCTCAGAAGTTTGGAAAAGTCAGGAATGCGGATCATCTAAGGGAAACTGTAAGGGCAGAGCCATGTAAGGCCTCTGGAGCTCACAACTCATCACAGATTGCTTTGGATGTTCCACATGTAACTATAGAACTTAATATTTGCCCTTTGGGATTTTGAACTTGTTTTGGTCCCAATGTTTGGTATCCTTCTGTGCGCACCTTTTGGAATGGTAATGTTTATTTTGTGCCTTTAATGTTGCAACTGTTTAACTTTTCATTTGTATAGGGGCTCATAGCTAAGAGTTTATCTTAGGTCTTGAAGGAGACTTGGGACTTGGACTTCTCAGCAATGCTGAAACTGTTAGGACTTGGGTAACTCCTAGAGATGGACTAAAATATCTTTTGCACACAAGTATGTGTACAAGTATTTGTGGGTATAGAGGTGCAGTGTTACGGTTTGTTCTAGTTGTTCCCCTAAAGCTTTATGCAATCATGGGATAGCTTCTAGACTTTACGATTAATTCATGATCTAGTGCTGGGATTATGGGTGTGAGTGCAATGCTACCTCCAGCATGGGGTGGATAGCTTAAATACAGTGTAAGGGAGATAGACTTGCTATATGTTGCCATTATTCTCAGTTTCTCTTGCTGTTTTGCTGTTTTCCACCACTATGAACTTCTGCCTTCTTCCTTGTGCTACTCTGCCTTAGAGCCAGCCAAGTATGGACTCAAACCTCCACAAACTGAGCTAAATAAATCTTTTCTTGTTTAATTTTGCGTGTCAGGTATTTTGTCTCAGCCATGAGTGAAAAGTAAGTGAGACAAATAGATACTGTAATATATATATATATATATATATATATATATATATATATATATATATATATAATGATTTGTGTGTAGACGTCCCCTTAAAAAAACTTCATGTAGTCATGGGGTGGGCTTCAAGTTTGTGATTAATTCATGATATAATACTGGGATTATGGATGTGAGTGCTACACCCATACTGGTGCAGTTAGCCTGATTACAACATAAGTGAGGGAAAGTGGTTTGCTCTCTGCTGCTGCTCCTCCCTTGTTTTCTCTTGTTGCTTTTGATGTTTTCCTCTGCCATAGACTGTTTCCCTCTGCCATGTGCCACTCTGCCCTGGAGCCAGCTGAGTATGGAATCAAATCTCCACAAACTTTGAGCTAAGTAAATCATTCCTTCTTTAATTTTGAATGTCAGTTATTCTATCCCAGTAATGAGAGAAAAGTAACTGATATAGTACACATCCATTTATAATGTCTTTGTATTACCAGGCCTAGATGGAAGAGGTTACAAAGACTGGGATTTATTTATGATGGAACAATTTTTCTTATCTTTGAAGAATCCCATGTGTCTAAAATGAATACACTGGATGAAGTTTTGAGACCAGTTATCTAAGCAAACAGTGGCTGTTGGCAAAAGCACAGTAAAACTATGGAAAAGAAGATGTATTCTAGGACTTAGGATATGTCATACTGGACATAGGTTCAAAATTGAACCTACCTTTGGGCTTTGTTTTAGCTTTTTGAAATAACAGTCTAGACCAGGAATTCTCAATCTTTAGCATACATTGAAATCACCTGGAGGACTTGTTAAACACAATGTTCTAAGTCAGTTGAATGAAGTTGGAACCAAAGATCTATATTTATAACAGTTTTTCAACTTGAGGTGGCCTGTAGAGAATACTTTAAGAACCACTGGTTTTAACAATTGGTCCAGAACAGTGTTGTTTATTTGTGATAATGGTTTAAGGATATTCAGTCAGTTTAATAGAATTCAGAAAGCAGAAGCCTGAAATATCTTTGGTTAAGTCTTTTTCAACAAAGGCATCAAGATATTTCAAAAGTGAAAAGAAAGATCTAACATTCTTCTATAGAGAAGATAAAGTTGGATCTTAATCTCATATTCACATGTTAACTCAAAATGAATCAAAGGCTAAACTTACAGGGCTAAACTACAAAAGTGAGGAAGAAAACGGAATTGTTATGACCTTGAAATTGGCAATTGATTCTTAGAAATGATGCCAAAATTATAAACAATACAAGATTCCAATTGTATTTAAAATAATAAAATAAAAATTTCAAGAATGTGGGGTATGGTGACATATACATGTAATTCCAGCACTCATGAGGATAATGCAGGAGAACTACCATGAGTTCAAGGCTTGGACGGTATAACTGAGTTCAAGGCCAGCCTGAACTACATATCAAGACCCTGTTTCAGAAAAAATGAAAATAAAATTGAATGAAAGAATTGGAGAGGACATTTATAAGTCATATGTCTGATAAATCTCTAGCATCCAGAATATATAAAAATGCTTTCAGTTCAGCAGCAACAAGATGATATGATTAAAAACTGAACAAATGACCAGAATAGAAATTTTTATGAAGACGGTGAATTGGTCAACAAGTAAAACCAATCAACCAAACACCCACTCCCAAACAAATGATAACAAATACACAAACAAAAAAGCACCTTATATCATTTGGGAGTTTCAAATGTAAACCATAGGAAGGTAATATTTCATATCTATTTAGGATAGTTACAATCAAAAAGAGAGGAAAATACTTGGTGAGAATGTGGAGAGATTGGAACCTTCATGCACTGCTGCTGGGATGGAAAATGGTACAGCCACTTGGTAGAAGCTCTTTATAAAGCTAAATATAGAATTATAATATTACCCAACAACTGGTGAGATGCTGTGATACAAATAATGAAAGAAGTTTTAAAATTACTTTGTAAAATAAGTTTATTTAACTTATATACAAAAGTAATAAGTACTACAAATATAAAATGTGTACTACAAATATAATAAGTAATATTACAAGTGTAATAAGTTTTGAAAATTCCACAAGTAATCAGAACTTGAAACCTATAAAGGAGTAAGACTTGGAGATAGCTCCTTCAAGTGCCATTTGGGGTTAGTTCACCTTTCCATGTCTTGGGAATGGCATCTACTCTTTGGGATTTGCTACAAACATTGGACAGTCAGTCCTTCTGTGTCTTCTTGGATGAGCAGGTTAAATCCCATCTGACCTGGGAACATGCCATGTTGACCTGAAGGATTTCTAATGAGTTCTGTGCATGTCTTGAGTTTTTCCCCAGCACCAATGAAAAATTCAGGCTGAGGAGAGTAAGCACCTTTTATTTCAGTGTCTTATGTATAAGCACTCATTTTCTAGGGATATAGGAGCCTCACATTGGTAAAAAGAGAAACTGAATTTACAGAAGATTGTAGAAAAAGTCATACAAGCAGAGGGCAAGAGTTGAAAGAAAATACAATTACAGGAAATAATTGGACTGAACTCACTGAAGTCAGTGACTCAGTTTACCTCTTGGCCAGATGTGTCTGGACAGAGTGAGAGAAACTTCTTTAAAGAAGGAGATGAGGGCCTGGGGAGGTGACTCAGTAGAATAAGTGCTTCTCTGGCAAGGGCAAGGACCTGAGTTCAATCCCTGCTTCTGCAAAAATAAATAAATAAATAAAATAAAGTAGGAGATGTGGGCCTCAACTTGGCCTATGAATGCTCTTTGTATATCACAGAAATGAAAGGGAATTGTGTATGTGTGTGTGTGTGTGGTTTTAAGGTTTCATGAAGGGGGATAATGTATGTTTTCTCTAAAGGCATTACTTGAGTCATTTATCATTTACCTGTGTCGGCATTGAGAGGGCTGAAGGGGTGTTTTCATGAGTGAGGTTTCTAAAGAAAGCATGTGAAGCAGACATCAGTAACAAGCAGCAAGCATCTTTATTGTTTGTCTCCTGTACATTAGTTGTTATCAAGTTTTCATTCTTCCCCTGGGTCCTATCTTTATCATCTTTGTGGGAAGCCATTACTGGCTCCTCTTGATAAAAATCTTTAAATATATTCATAAATATCCTGTCAATATTATTATTTGGCCCCTATGGGTTTAATTGTTTCTTTGGCTTTATCTCTTCAAGATTCCAAGCTGTATGCCTACCCAAGAGAAAAATGCTCAGTGTCTATTGAGGGCCTGTAGATAGAACCTCTGGAGAGTATTTCTTACTGCCAGTCCACAACTATAACCCATTTCAGCCTGAAGAAGCCAAAGTGGGTGTTACCCATTGTTCCCTCCAGGAAGTTTGGGTTACTTCTTCAGAGAGGGGAGAGTTGTAGGCATGTGGTTAACCCACTACTATTGGATTACTGGACTATATTGGATTAATTTGCTGAATTCATGTACCTACAATATATGAATGGCAATGGAATACCCATCTCTGACAAAAGGAAACAAAAAGGGGGGATACAAATGAAACACCATTTTGTGGTGAAAAAAATACATATCTCTATATACAAAATAGCATAGATATACAGCTACTTTCTCTTAGTTCAATGAGAAGAAAGTTTTTAAATTTTTTTTTGTTTTATTGAAGTACAAATGAGACAGTTTTCAGATACCTTGACAAGATGGATTTGATAAATTAATACATTCCAAACTGTTTTCATAATGCTTTGGTATCATAGAAGGTGCATACATGATATTATATTCACAGACATTATTATAGCATATGACTCATCAGTAAAGAAAGAGAGTGTAGCTGTTTGTGTATCTTATTTTTTATACCTGAATTACATCAAAGATTCAATAATTAATACTTTCTACCTTGTTATTTTCCTAGTGGTTGTCCATAGTACTAAAAGCTGACATAATATCCTGTCCAACCACCATTAGTGCAAATCTTGCCTCTCATAGGATTATGTAGAAGCACAGTGTTATCTATCCCCACTGTACTGTCTATACACACACATCATGATTCTTCCTTTCTATATCCCTTTCTTTGTCTACACCTGTCAGAGATGGGCACTCCATTGTCATTCAACTAACTTAGGTGCTTGAACTCGACAACACAATCCAACACAGTCCAGCAGTCCATTACAATAGTGAGTTATCTGAAGAAGTTGTCAACCATATTTACAGCTCAGCTTAATATTATGGCCCCACAATGTATACTTCATTTTTATACTTTTTTGCTGGATGGTTAAGACCTAGATACAGCAAGACTTATATACCAACACATGTACTTTATGTTTCTTATGAGGTCAGTGAAGTCCCCTCAGGGTTTATCTTGTAGTCCTGTACCTTATTCTGTGGATCCTTTGTCTGTGTCATCCATATGTATGAGTCACGGCAAATGCTTGACCAGTTTGCTCTCCATGAGAGCTTGAGAGAAAGTTTTCTCTCCATGTGACGCTCCCCAGGCACACTGTAGAACTTCAATCTCCTCTGTGGCTCCATAATCTCCTTGTTCAGAAAATTTGGAGCTCAACTGAGTTTCATGATGTTGCAGTGCAGGTTCTCCTATGTCCTGAGTCTTCACTGACCTTGAAAGGCTAGGGCCAAAATGTTGGCTGGCCTTGTGGCTCTTCTATTTCTCCAACTTTGATCTGTGAACTTCAGTTGTTAACCATCCAGAAGAAAAGCTGATTAGTATCCTGCAGCGTATGCCATTCACTTTGCCTTATCATACTCAATTGATTTTAGTTGTACATTTCCTTTTGTATTTCTGCTTTTCCCTTCTTATACTAGGGAGACTATACGATATTTACACATGTGTGTCTGGTTTATTTCACTTATGAGTATATGTTCAAGTGGCATCCACTTTAGTATAAATGTTTCAAACTTATCATTCTTAGATTTTTGCTATCACACATTGTGCTGCTATAAACATATGTACACATATATCACTATGATACAATGTTTTCAGATCCTTTGGGAAAATTGCCAGTAGGGGGATAGCCGGCTTGAATGGGATTTCTAGTCCTACTCTTTTGAGGAGTGTCCACACTGACCTCCACAATGGTTGTACCAGTCTACATTCTCACCAGTAGTGGAGAAGTGTTCCCTTTTCCCCACAACCTCTTCAATGTTTGTTGTTGGTTGATTTCCTTATGATAGCCATTCTTTCTGGAGTGAGATGGTATCTCAGTGTTGTTTTTATTTGCATTTCACGGATGACTAGTGATGTGGAGCATTTTTTCATGTATTTAATGATGGTTTCTTTAATTTTGCCATCTGAGAAGTGTGTATTGATCTCAGATGCCCATTTCTGAATTGGGTCTTTAAATTTGAGGGCCCTGTTATATCTTAGTTCTTTATATATTCTAGACAGTAGACCTCTTTCTGATTGCTTATTAGTTAGGATTTTTTCAAAGTTTGTGTGTTGTCTTTTCACTCTGTTGACAATTTCTTTTGACATGCAGAAGCTCCTTAAGAAGAGTTGATCCCAGTTGTTGATTCTTTCAAGTGCTTCCCGTGTGAATATGTGTTTGTTCATGAACTCTTTACCTACCCCTATGTCTTCAAGAGTGCAATATCAAGAGTTCCTCCTACTTTCTCTTCCAGGACATTGAGTGTTTCTGCTTTAATGTTTAGATCTTTAATCCATTTTACTTTAACTTAGTGCATGATGATAGAGCTGGGTCAAGTTTTAGTTTTTGGCATGTAGAAAGGCATGTTTTCCAGCACCATTTGTTAAAGACGCTATCCTTCTTTCAGTAAGTATGACTGGTCCCTTTGTCAAAGATCAGATGACTGAGTGTGATTGTAGATGCCTCTGCATCTTCTAATCTATTCCACTGATCTTGTTTTGTTGACAATACCATGTTGATTTTATCACAGTGGCTTTGTAGTATAATTTCAAATCAGGAATTGTGATGCCTCCTGCCTTGTCTTTATTGGCCAAGACTGCCTTTGCTATTCTAGGTCGTTTGTGGTTCCAAATAAATTTTAGGAATGATTTCTCTATGTCTGGGAGGTATGTTGGTGGCAGTTTGATAGGGATTACATTAAATCTGTACAGCAATTTTGGGAGTATGGCCATCTTCACGATGTTGGTTCTTCCTATCCAGAAGCATGCAGTATCTTTCCATTTTCTGAAATCATCTACAATCTCTTTTCTTAGGCTGTTGTAATTTTCCATGAAAAGATCTTTGACTTCCTTGGTTAAGTGAATCCCAAGGTATTTCATTTTCCGCCGTGCTATTGTAAAAGGTATTATTTCTATTGTTTCCCTTTCAGTGTGCTTGTTATCTGTGTAGAGGAATGCTATTGACTTTTGAATATTGATTTTGTATCCTGCTATGGTACTGAATTTCTGTATCAGTTCTAGTAGTCTCTTGGAGGAATTTTTGGGGTCTTCCAAGTAAAGTATCATGTCATCTGCAAATAGTGATAATTTAACTTTTTCTTTACCTATTCTTATTCCCTTTATTTCTTCCTCTTTTCTAATGGCTGTTGCTAAGAATTCCAGGAGTATATTGAAGAGGAAGGGTGATAGAGGACATCCTTGTCTTGTACCTGATTTAAGAGTAAAAGATTTCAGTTTTTCCCCATTTAGGATTATATGAGCTTTTGGATTGTCACAGATGGCTTTTATCAAGTTAAGGTAGAGTCCATCTATTCCAATTTTCTGTAGGACCTTGAACATGAATGAGTGTTGGAGTTTGTCAAAGGCTTTCTCTGCATCCATTGAGATGATCATGTGGTTTTTAGATTTCAGTCTATTAATATAGTGTATTACATTTATAGATTTTTGAATATTGAACCATTCTTGCATCCCTGGGATGAATTCTGCCTGGTCATGGTGTATGATCTTCTTGATGATTTGCTGTATTCTGTTTGCCAGGATTTTGTTGAGTATTTTTGCATCTATGTTCATGAGGGAGATTGGCCTGTAGTTCTCCTTTTTGGTTGTGTCTCTCCGTGGTTTTGGAATCAGTATTATACTTGTCTCCAGAAATGATCTTGGAGGACTGTTTCCTTTTGAACTTCATTGAAGAGTTTGTGGAGTGTGGGGATTACATCTTCTATAAATTTCTTGTAGAATTCAGCTGTGAATCCATCAGGACCTGGACTTTTCTTTGTCAGTAGGCTTTTTATTACGTTTCGTATTTCGTTGGCTGTTATCGCCTTATTGAAAGTTGTTATATCTTCTTGATTCAGTTTTGGTAATTTATACCTTTCAAGGAATCTGTCTATTTCTTCTGTGTCTTTTATTCTGTGAGTATAAAGATTCTTGAAGTAACTATTGATAATCTTCTGAATTTTCGCTGGGTCTCTGGTGAGTTCACCCTTTTCATTCCTTATGACTTATACTTGAATTTTCCTTTGCCTCTTTTTGATGAGGTTGGCAAGAGGCTTATCAACTTTATTTAGTTTTTCAAAGAACCAACTTTTTGATTTGTGGATTCTTTGAACTGTTTTCTTCATCTCGCGAAGAAAGTTTTGAGCTAATAGTGTTTAGACAAGATATCATGTCTGCATCTTGTACTATGAATAACTACCATGAAGACAACAGTATGCAATGTAGTAATTATTGTAACTGTCCTATTGACCTGTTTTGAAAGTCATCTGAAATAGATAGATGTATTATAGGTAGTCAAACAGGGTCAGGCCCTCAAGGAGGTAATATGGAAGACATGGTGACCTTGCAACTTTGGGGGAGACAGACTCCTGTTATGGGCCAGACCTGCAGACAAAAGATTAAACAAATGCAACCACATGCCTCCCTAAAGATAGGTATCCAGGATTGATATTCTAAATGAGTCTTTTACCTTGAGGGAGCCTAGAAGAGTCACTAACATAGCCCCCTACAGGAAAAGACCCTGTTCTGTATTCATGTGCACTTGTCATGTCCACTTGGTACATGACTCATTTTCCAATTTGGTCCTGGATTTAATTAATTTTCCCTGAGCAATTGTGCATGTAATTTATTGACTGATCAAAGTTTTGGCCCTCCTCATGCCCACCTAGTGAGTTTCCATGTTTTCCATCTGAGATGCACCTTATCTCATGGTTTTACTCTATAAAATCTCTGGAAAAGACAGCTTCCCAGGCAACCTGTTCAGGTCCCCATTCTGTCCTTTTCTGAGACAGGAGCTTTCTTTCCTCCAACAAATATATTATTCTCTTAATAAAGAAGTTTGCATTCTTGTGTATTGTCATAACCAGGAGTGTATGGCAAAGTTGTCTATGCTAAGTCATGCTTATATAACTGTACCCTTGTGTGCCAAACAGTGGGGTCATGTTCCTATGTGTCCTCAGATGCACTGACCTTTGAAGCATTTCTCATGCAGCTCCCCAAAGCCTAACCCCTCAAAGGTTTGTAGAATGTCCCCTGTTGCAGGCAGCCCATTGTCATATCTGGGCCCCTGTGAATAGGTTCCCTTGTCAGATTGTATTTCTACCAGCATTCAATACAGCAGTTAGCCATTGCAATGCCTTGTTAAGGCATCTACTAGTTCATAACCTGGTGAGAGAAGAGGCTTATGTTTTGCAACATGAGACACTATATGGTCAGTTGTTGGATCATGTTGCAGGGCTGGATAGCTGTTGCTGTCTTTTGAGGGGCTGTGTCACAGCTGGACCTTCAGTATATCAGAATCAGCTGGAGAGTCCTTTTTCCCCTCTACCAAGAGGCTATATGTCATAACCGGTAGCCCATCATTTGTACAGTTTCCTATGTTGTATACATTACTAGTCTCAATACAATTGCCAGTTTAGCTGTCAGTGGGCTGGAGATAAAGGAGGACTTCTGCTAGTACTAGTTGCAGGGAGTGCTAGGGGCTCAGTTGCCCATATGAGACAGTTATTGTCCCAGAGCCATCTTGGAGAGGGGATGGTTTGAGTTCAGAACTCAGAATGGCTGCTCGCTCCATCTGGTGGCCCTCAGCTGGGCTTAGGCTTGTGGAAGGTGTGCTGATGACTACAGGCAAAATGAGACTTGTCTCAGATAGAAGGTTGAGGTCCACTGAGATTATTTATTACCCTGCCACAAATCTACTGCTAGTTTGCTGGGATAGATTAGGATGTATTGAAACTCTGTCTCCACACGTTGTGTACCAGTGACAGCAGACACAAATCTGGAAGTTCTCTCTCTCTCTCTCTTTCTCTCTCCCTCCCTCCCTCTCCCTTTCTGTCTCTTATTCTCTCCTTACTGTTGTGATTTTGTTAAACTTTTGTTTTTGATTTTTACCTTCATTGTTTGCTCTTGTTTTTACATGGTTGTGATTGTGGTCTGTAGCCTCTTTGTGATTGTTGTTCTGTTCTTATTTTTATCTCTTCCTTCTCTCTTTCTCTCCAGTTTTCTGTACCACATATCCTAAAATTTGTGTGATCCTCGTCCCCCCAGCCTTACCTCTAATCTCTTCATTTACCTCCCTATTTTTCCCATAACCTCTTTTAAATTTTAATCCCTGAGGGTAAAATTAAATGTTAAGGATTTATATACTGCATAAAATTTTATGATCTCTTTTAGATTTAGTATATAGCTAACAAATCTAGTTCAATGGTCACCTCAGTTTGTCATTTTATAGGCTAGCCCAAAGTGACATGATTGTTTTAAACAGCCATTATGCTAAGTGAGGCAAAAAATAACAAGTTTGATTGGGATCAATGATAAAACAGAGATTGTATAACTGATATTTAAAAAAAAATCTGTTCAGAGATGTCATAGAAGAAAAATTTCCTGGTAGGGAAAAACAACTGACATCACAGATAAGTGAGACATACAGAACTCCAATTAGCTATGATAAAAATATCTCTACAACCAGGCATACAATAATTTTTGATTCCAGAAAATCAGAACAAGAATAGAATTGTAAGAGCTGTTAGGGAAAAGAAACAAATCACCTATAAAGGAAAACCTATGGGAATTACAGTTGACTTCTCAGTACAAACCCTCAAGTCAAGGAGAGCTTGGAGTGAAGTATGTCAGTTGTAGAGGAAAACAACCTTCAACCCAGATTGATGTACCCCACCAAATTATCTTTCTGAACTGTTGGAGAAATAAGATATTTCCATGACAAAGGACATCTGAGGAAATTTATAACCACCAAATTAAGACTCCAAAATGTTTTGAAGGGCATTCTAGAAAAAGATAACAAGGACAATCCATGAATGCCAAGAGAAGGAATCCATCAGGCAAGGCAAACAATTAAAGAGGGAGGAAAGGGGCCAGGAACCAACACAGGAAAATAGCATGACAAGGATGTTAATATATGTCATTTATAGCCATTATTGTTAATGGTCTCAATTCAGCAATTAAAAATAGAGACTAGCAGAATGGATCAAGAAGCAGGATACAGCAATATGCTGAATACAAGAAACATATTTAATTCAAAAATAAATTTAGGCATTAAAAGCCAAACATAGAAAACAAAACTCTATTTGATAGGAACCCATAAAAAAGCAGGGATAGTTATTATGTATGAAGACAGTAAATTTGAAGCTAAGGCTAGTTAAGAAAGACAAAGAAAGTCACTATATTCTTATAAGTGGAACAATCCAAGAGGAGGTGATAACAATCATAAATGTAAATGCAACAAATACCAGTGCACCCACTATATAAAATAAATGTTAATGGGCATGAAAAAACAAGTAAGTACTAATATAGTTGTATTAAGAAAATCTCAGTACCCCACTGTCACAAAAAGATAGATCAGCTAGACAACAAATCAACAATGAAATATTAGAACTGAATCACTTTTAAACAAATAGGTGTAGTAGATGTCTACAGAGTATTCCATTCTACTACATAAGAATGTACATTTTTCTCAGCTGCACAGAGGATGTTCTCTAAAATAGACCACATACTATCACATAGAACATATTTAAGTAAAGGCAAAGGAATTGAAAGAATCCCATGCATATTATAAAACCACAGCACAATTGAATTGGAACTTCAGTGGCAGAAGAAACCACAAGAACTTCATAAATACAGAGAAATTAATAAAACACACTCACTCCTGAATACCCTATGGGCAACAGATAAAATTAAGGAAGAATTTAGATAGTTTCTATAATTAAATGATAATGAAAATACAACATACTGAAACTTATGGAATACAATGAAGGCAGTCCTAAGGGGGAAATTTATAGCAGTTAATATCCATATCCAGAAAACTGAATAGGCACAAATAAACAACCTATTAGTGAACCTGAAATATCTATAAAGAGAAAAGCAGGGTAAACCAAAAGTTCTTATGAGGGAGAAAAGATAAGAGCAAGAATTAATGCATTAGAGACTAAGAAAATAATACAAAGAATCAGTGAATCAAATAGGTGGTTATTATATAAAGAATTAAAAAATAATTTACCCAAAATTCAAAGACTCAATACAAAAATGGGCATCTGAGATATACACTACTCAGAGGAAGAAAATGGCAAATATATGAAAAAACAAACAACACAGCTCAGTTGAGAAATATAAATTAAAACAACATTGAGATTTCATCTCACCCCAGGAAGAATGGCTAACATTCAGGAAGAACTCAGCCAACAACAAATGCTGCAGAGGTTGTAGAGAGAAAGCCTTCTGCACTGTTGGTGGGGGTGTAAACTGATACAACTACGATGCTAATCAGTGTGGAAAGTCCTTCAAAAGATAGGATTGGAGATCCCATTCAAGCCAGGCTATTCTCCTCCTGGGTATTTTTCCAGAAGAAACAAAAACCTCAAACTGCAGTAATATATGTGCACCCATGGTTATAGCAGCTCAAATTGTCATAAATCCTGGAGACAACCGAGATGTCCATCAGCTGAAGAATGGATAAAGAAGATGTAGTACTTTTACACAATGGAGTGTTATTCAACTATAAAAAAAGAGTAAATTTGAGTCTTTTTTTGGTAAATGGATACAACTACAGAACATACTCTTAAGTGAAATAAATCAGAACCACATGTGCAAACACTGTATTGTTTCCTTAGTGTCAGAACTTGAAAGAGACAAATGAAATTTGAAGGGTGCAGTAGATACTGGAAAAATGGAATGCACTTATTCAAAAGGAAATACTGAGTTGAGGAGAAGGACAGAGAGGAAGTAGGGGAAAGAGTTGTATCTATGTATATAAGCAGGATGTATCTATGTATGCACAATTGTATTGTGCATTTCTGATGGTCCATGGAAAGGAGCAGATTTGTTTTGTCTCCTTTTTCAATTGTTTGTATTTTTTGTCTTCTTAATTTCTTGTACATTTCCTTCTTTTTTTTCTTTTTACAATTTTACATGTATATATCTGGTAATATGAATAACTGCTTGGAAGACAACACTATGTATTATAACAAATAGTGTGAAATTCATATTACTTTGTTAAGTGAAATTCTGTGTCACTTGTAAGTTCTTCTGTTTTAATTCTAATTTGCACTCTGTTTAAGAAATAAAAAAAATTACCCATTCGAATGAGTTATACCTCTACTGTGAAGTTTCCTGGACAAACTGAAAACATCATATTGTAGTGATGTATGTGCACCTATGCTTATAGCAGCACAATCTGTGACAGCTAAATCTTGGAAACAACCAAGATGCCTGTAACCTGAGGAATGGATGAAAAAGATGTGACATTTTTATATAATCAAGTATTATTAATCTACAAAGAAGGATAAACTCAAAGCATTCATTTAAGTGGATGCCACTTGAAGATATATTCATAAGTGAAATAAACCAGACCCACATGTATAAATATCATATAGTCTCCCAAGTATAAGAACTCAAAAGAAGAAATAAAGATAAAAAGGTATAATAATTAAAAGTAAAACAAGAACTTAAGGATTAAATAATGAGGAGAGGGCAAGGACAAAAGCTAGGAAGCATGACAGGGACAAAAACCATACATTTAAATGCACAAGATGGTTAAGGCAATGATCTTGAGAATCTTCAGCAGGTTTTTGAAACTAGCAGTTATCTGGTAGAATTCTCACTCTGACTAACTATATATACTGATACCTGTGAACTAACTATATAAGCAACTATATTGAAGACAGAATGTGTAATAGTAGGGTCATGCTAGGAATGCCTGTCATACTGGTCTTCTAAATACTTACTGCTTGTCATGCCATATCAATTACTGATATACTGTCTCTCAAGTACATGTTTGTTTAAAAAAGGGGTAATAAATGAAAACAAGGGACAAGAAAAATATCATAGGACTGTCTTACTACAATGCTGTATATGGTTAGATTTTTAAATTTCTGTGTAAAAATATGTACGGGTTTATTCCTATTGTTTAAAAATATTTTTTATTCATATTCTGTAGGGATTTAAAGTTTAACATATCAATACTTGATAGAAAATACCTGTTCTGCGCTATGTCAAAGATATTTGATATTCAGTCAGATAGTTCAACTGCTAAATTATAGGTAATAATATCATTAACCTTCTTTTCTGGAGGGTTAGCAATTTAAGTTTTCAGACCAAAAATTAGAAAAAAAAGAAGGGCTGCAAGGGCAGCCAACATTTTGGCCCTAGGCCTTCAAGGTCAGTGAAGAGTCAGAACATAGAATCTGTACTCAGTTGTGTCCCAAATTTTCTGATCAAGGAGATTATGGGGTCACAGAGGAAAGTGATTGACAATGTAGAGTGTGCCTAAGGAGAGTCACATGGAGAGAAAACATTCTCAGGCTTTCACAGAGAGCAAATTGGTCAAGCAATGGCTGTGACTCATCCACATGGATGACAATGACAAAAGATCTACAAATGGCGGTACAGGATTTCAGGGTAAATCCTGAGGGGATTTGACTGAACTTGTTAGATACAAAAGTTAATTTCTTGGTATATAGGTCTTGCTTTTTCTTGGATTATAATCCAGTAGAAGAGTATAAAATAATTGAGATTATATACCATGACCAAGTGGAATCCAGTAGAAGAGTATAAATAATTGAGATTATATACCATGACCAAGTGGAATCCAATAGAAGAGTATAAAAACGAGGTATAAAAATAAAGCCATATTAATATGCTAAGCTGTAAAAGGCTCCAGTCAACAACTTGTGATATTGCCAGTCCTATGGATAATCCACTACTATTATGGACTACTGGAATATATTGCATTATTTTCCTGAAATACGGACCTACAATATTTAAATGGCAATGGAATACCCATTTCTCACAAAACTAAATAAAAAAGAGATATAAATGAAGGACCATTTTGTATCTGTATATTCAAAATAGGATAGATATATAGCTACTTTCAATGAGAAGAAAGATTTGTAGTAATATGGTCAAGATATCATGTCTACATCTTGTCCTATGAATAACCACTATGAAGATGACCATATACAATGTGTTAATTATTTAAAATGTCCCACTAATTGGTTTTGAAACCATCTCATTGCTATTTGTTTCTCAATAAAATTAATAAAAAATAAATGAAAAATTAAAAAGCTTGATTAACATATAAATAACATCATTTATCATTCACTAAAAAAATAAAGAACTGTTTTTTTGAAAGACTAAATAAGAGTGACAAACATTTATCCAGCCTTATCCAAGAAAGGAAAGAAAAGACTTAAACCCATAAAAGTCTGTGAGGATTTAAAGACCTCCCTGAAAGACAGAATATGCTCTACAATTACTTTAAAAGGTGTAGTTTACTAAGAGGGAAAATGCAGAACAAATGGCATATTCCTAGATACATATGAATTACCAAGGCTGAATGAAGAAGATATAAAAATCCTAAGTAAATCAATATCAATCAGTGAAATTGAACATGTAATAAAAAACCTACCAAGAAGAAAACTCTAGGCCTTGACAGATCCACCTCTAAATTGTATAAAAAATTTAGAAAAGATGTAACACCACTACTTCTCCAACTCTTTCATGAATGTGTAGGGGAAGCTAGGAGCGATGGCTCAGTAGAATAAACACTTCCCTGGAAGTGCAAGGGCCTGAGTTCAATCCCCGGTTCTGAAAAAAAAAAAAAGGAAAAAAAGGAAGCAATACTCTCAAATTTATTCCTGGAAGTAAGCAATATCATAATACCAAAACCAGAGAAGGACCCAACTAAGAAAGAGAACTACAGGCTAATCTTCCTAATGAACACAGACATAAAACTTTTCAGTAAGGTATGGGCAAATAGATTGCAGCAAATAATTGAGATTATATACCATGACCAAGTGGAATTCATCCCAGGGATGCAGGGATGGTTCACCATATGCAAATCAATAAATGTCATATACCGTATTAACAGATCCCAAGACAAAAGTCCTATGATTGTTTCAACAGATGCAGAACTTTTTTTTTTTTTTGACAAAGTCCTTCACCCATTCATAAAAATCCCACAGAAAATTTGAATAAATGGTTTTATCTCCATCTGACAAAGGCTATCTATGACATACAACAGTGGTTTGGTTTGTCATTCTAAACTGATAAAACTGGAAGCCTTCACTCTAAAATCAGGAACAAGACAAGAATGTCCACTGTCTTCACTCTTAGTCAACATAGTCCCGGAAACATTAGTTAGAGCAATTAGAAAAGAGAAATAAATAAAAGGAATAACAATGGGAAAGAAAGATATCATTATTTGCAGATGACATAATACTCTACATAGAAAATCCCAAAAACTCACTAAAAATCTGCTCGACTCAATAAATAAATTCAGTAGCATAGCTGGATAGAAAGTCTTCCTTTAAATGAAAAATAAACTCATTGAGAAAGAAATTAGGGAAATAGCACTTTTCATAATAGGAACAATGAAACAAATGAAATATCTAGGAATCCATCCAGTAAAGGAAGGAAATGATGTCTTCTTTGAAAACTATAGTACTCTGAAAAAGGAGGGGCTAGGGAGATGGCTCAGTAGAATAAGCACTTCCCTGGCAAGCACATGGGCCTGAGTGCAATCCTCAGTACCGCTAACAAAAAAAAAAAAAAAAAAAAAAGTATATTGAAGTGGATATCATAAAATGGAAAGATATCATTTGCTCTTTGACAGGTGGAAACAATATAGTGAAAGTGGCCATGTTTCCAAAAACTCTTATACAGGCTTAATGGAATTTGAGTCAAAATTTCAACAGCATATCTCACAGAATTAAAGAAAGTAATCCTAAAATTCATTTTGAACCAGAAAAGACCTAAAACAGCCAAGGCAATTCTGAGCAACAAAAATAAGGCTGGGTGTATCACAATCCATGACTTGAAATTATAGTATAAAGCTACTGTGATAAAACAGTATTATAGTGGAAGAAAAACAGACCTAAAGATCAATGAAACAGACTAGAATATGCAGAAACAACTTTGGACATACTTAGATGCTTTATTTTTGACAAAGGTGCCAAACACATTGACTGGAAGAAACACAGCCTTTATAACAAATGGTGATGGAAGAAAGGGCTCTGCAAATGCCAAAGAATAAAACTGAACCCATATATTTCCCCCTACACTAAATTAAAATCTAAATGGATCAAAGATCTAAATATAAACAGAAACATTAAATCTATTGGAAGATAGAACAGGTAATACTCTTGAAGACCTTGGTTTAGCAAACACTTTATGAATAAAACACCATTTGCACAGGAACTATCACTAAAAATGAACAACTCTGATATCACTTTATTAAAAAAGCTTTTGCATAGCAAGAGAAAGCAACAACAGACTATGCACAACGTGGGAAAATTTTTTGCTAGATGTTGCTCAGACAAAGGTTTACTATACAGAACATACAAAGAAACAAAAAAAAAAAAAACAGACCCCCAAAATTTAAAGACCTAATCCAAAGAAAGGGCATCTGTGAAGAATACATACTTCTCAGATAAAGAAATACAAACAGCCAATAAATATATGAAAAATGTTCAACATCACTGGTGATTTGAGTGATGCAATTTAAAACAACACTGAGATTCCATCTCACCCCAGAAAGGATGGTTATCATCAAAAAATCAACCAATAATAAATGTTGGTGGGCTTTGGGAAAAAAGAAACACTTCTCCACTGTTTGTGGGAGTGCAGACTAGTGGAAATCAGTGTGGAGATTCCTAAGAAAACTAGGATTTCCTTCTTAGTATCTTCTTAGAACAATTAAAAACATCATACCACAGGGATATATGTGCACCCATGTTTATAGCAGCACAATTTGTAATAGTAGATTTTGGAAATAATACAAATGCTCATCAACTGAGGAATGGATAAAATACATGTGGTCTTTTTATACAATGGAGTACTACTCAACCATAATTAAGGATAAATGGGAGATTTTTATGGGTAAATTGATGCAACTTGAGACCATACTTATAAGTGAAATAAACCAGATGCACATGTATAAACATTATGTTGTCTCCCTAATGTGAGACTCTGAAAGAATAAATAAGATCCAAAATGTACAATAGATATTATGAGTTGTGGAGAAACTGTTCAAAAGCAAAGAGGGCCAAAGGGAAAACTCAGTAGAATAAGTGCCTCCCTGTGCTTACAGGGTCGTGAGTTCAGTACCCAGTACTGGAGGAAAGAAAAAGACCAAAAGCAAAGCAAAACTGTGATGGGGCAAAAGGGAAAAGAAGGAAAGGAAAAGCTATATATATATATATATATATATATATATATATATATATATATATATATATATATATATATATAATATATAGTGGTTGGGCTGCTCTCTGTGCCACAGCTGATGCTAATGGATATATATATATATATATATATATATATATATATAATTACTAACTTTTCTTAGTTCATTGAAGAGAAAGGTTTGTACTAATATTGTTTGGACAATTAAATGCCTATACCTTTTACTCTGAGTAATTTAAAGATAACAATATGCAATGTATTAACCATTGCTGCTTTCCTATTACTTGGTTTTGGAATTTTTTGTTTTCCCTTTTAGACAAAACAATAGTTTTTTTTAGGCTCCAAATATAGCTCAGTTGTGCAATGCCTGCTTGGCCAGTGGGAAGTCCTGAGTTCAATGCCAGTAATATCCCATCAAATTTTTTGTTTTTGTTTTTGTACTGTTTCTTTGTAAATGGAAGTGTTTGATGTAACTTCTGGAATTTATGGACCTATGGAAAAATCCTTGGGAATTAAGATTCTTAGAGATTTTGGAGTGATGAGCCTGGAAAGAAAGGAGGGAGGAAGGGGGTGCATAACCTTCTTTAATTTTGACTGTCTTAAAGGTGCAGTTTTCTTAAAGCTAAACTTTCTTCATTTTCTTTCCACCTATCTTTACTTTTCCTATGCCCCTCAATATAAACATCTTGACATGCATTTTGAAAAAGCAATCCAGTTTAGAATTTTTCTCCCTCATTTGATACTGAGTCAATGATCCAATAGCAGTAAGCCATGGAGGCTTGTGGTGTGGAGTCACTGTCTCTAGCTGCTATTCTGTGATGCAGGTGTCTGAGGAAGACAGAGTGAGGGCCAGAGTGGGGCAGGTCCTGCAGTGGGGCTGCTCTCTGTGGCACAGCTGATGCTAAATGCATAAAGGAGTGCAGCTGCTGCACGCTGGCCCTCTTGTCAATGTCACTATTTGGAGAGGAATGATTGAGCAAGGAAATGAAAATAAAATTGGACATTTAAGCAAATAAGTAATGACAGTTGTGCTAAATGATTTTGATCTCAGGGAAGCTCACTAATTCCCATTAGTAGAGACCACAAATGCCCCCAGAGAGATGTCCACTCTGAAAATTGTACCCACAATCTAATATAATAGCATAATATATATTTTTGTGAACATCTGCATTCCCCAAAACATTTGCACTGCATTATATATGGCAGCCATGGAACAGACACAAATTAAGACACAATTTTTATCCTTTCTTTTTGTCCCTAACTATCATGTTCCTAATGTAAAATAGTTGGCTGATTTACTTTATTTATTTATTTTTTGAAAAGATTTATTTATTTGTTTGGTACAGGGTCTCATTATGCACCTTAGACTCAGTGACCTTCCTTTCTCAGCCTCCCCAGCACTGGGATTATAGGTGTGCACCACCATACCTGGTTTCAGTGGCTGGCATGGCGCAGGGCCAGATGGCATGCAGTACTGGGGATCAAACCCGGGCTCTTGTGCTTGCCAGGCAGGTCCTCAGACTGCAGAGATATCACCCTAGTCTCAATCAGCTGATTTAGAACAAAACTCATAAGAATTTTTTTACTACATTCAGGAATTTCAGGTACTTAAAAATTCGAGCCTCATTACCCAGGCACCAATGTATAGGATTTTAATATACAAATATTGATTCTAATACAGATATATTTATGGGAATATATCTTGGATGGAAATGGAAGTGGGAAGACTATGCAAACATTCTACAAAAAGCTTAGTTGCAATTCTGATGGCCTCTTACTAATTGATTGATATTGAGAAATTTGTGTAACTATTCCAAACTTTATTTCTTTCACAGAAAACTGACTATTAATACATCTTTTATAGAATTAATATGAAAATAAATGCACTAAACCGCATTTCAGCTTGTAAATATATTAGACTAAAGTAATCATTAAGCAATTGAATATTAATTAAATGTATGTATTTTTCATGCTGTATAGCTTAAAATATTTAAAAATTTTTAAAGCACAAGATAGTATTAGAACAAAAATTACAAGTGATACAGAATTTCACCTAATATGAATTTCACAGTATTTGTTGTAATACATAGTGTTATCTTCCAAACACTTATTCATATTACCAGATATGTACATGCAAAATTGGAAAAAGAAAGAAAAAAGAAAGAAATGTATAAGAAATTAAGAAGAGAAAGCATACAAACAATGAAAAAAGGAGAGAAAACAAATTAAGCATTAAATACTCCATTCCATAGACTAGCAGAAATTTACAGTACAGTTGTCCAAACTATCCTGCTTATATCCATGGATATAGCTCTTTTCCCCAATCCCTTGTCTGTCCTCAACTCAGTAACTCTTTTCTTTTCTTTTTTTTTTCTTTTTTTTTTTTTTTGTCTTTTTGAGACAGGGTCTCACTATGCAGTTCATGCTGGCCTTAAGCTCACTTTGTAGCTCAGGCTGGTCTTGAACTCACAACAATCCTGCTGCCTCAGCCTCCTGAGTGCTGGCATTACAGGCCTGTGCCACCACACCCGGCTTAACTCTTTTCTTTTGAATAAGTTCATTCCCATTTTCCAGTATCTACTGCACCCTTCAGATGCCATTTTCTCTTTCAGTTTGTCACACTAGGGAGACAATATAGTGTTTGCACATGTGGGTCTGATTTATTTCACTTAAGAGTATGTTATCTAGTTGCATCCATTTACTGGAAAAAGACTCAAATTTATCCTGTTTTATAATTGAATAATACTCCACTGTGTAAAAATACCACATCTTCTTTATTCATTCTTCAGCTGATGGACATCTGGGTTGTTTCCAGGATTTAGCTATGGCAAGTTGAGCACCTGTGAACCTGGGTGCACATGTATCACTGTGGTATGAGGTTTTCAGTTCTTCTGGAAATGTACCCAGGAGGGGAATAGTTGGTGCCTTAGTTACTTTGTACTGGTTGCTGGGACAAATGCCTAACACTCAAAATGAAGGAGGGAAAGGTTTATTTAACTCAGTTTGTGGAGGCTTCAGTTCATACGCTGCTGACTCCAAGGCAAATGGCGGCAGTTCATGACAGCAGAAAACAGCGAAGAGCAGAGGAGGAGCAACAGCTGCAACATCTGTCAAGTCTCTCTCTTCCTTCCATGCTGGCTGTGAAGGCTGGCACTCTACTGCAAAGAAGTGGTTTGGCTGTGAAGATCAAACTTCTCCGAAGACTGGGACTTCTCCAAGGAAACAGGGCAGGGTGGCTAAAAGCCCCCAGTAACAACCCACTCATTCATATACACCTCCTCAACTCATTTATATATACTTTTTTGTGCTGAATCACTCTGGGGAGGCCCATGTCCCTCTGGTGGAACCAATTGTGTCCCAGGATGGCCCTGCCCACCTGCAAGATGGGAGTGGGGTGGGATGGGTAGGGGCACTCACACCTGGAACTGTGGGAGCTCATTCAGCCAAGTGGACACAATGTATCAACTACCATAATCCAACCCTTGTTGACTTGGTAACCAGACATACACTTCTTTAAGCCAATTTCCAGGTACATAGATATACTTAAACATTTTACAACTTGAACACTGTGTAACATTAGAAACATGACATGTTGCCTCTGGCCTTCCACAGATTCATGCACAGCCATTTATGCAAAAGACATTTTAGTGCATCTCTAAGAGTTTCTCAAAGTCCTAACAGTTGCAGCAATGCTGAAAAGTAGGTCCCAAGCCTCTAAGATCTAAGGCAAATTCTTAGTTATGAGCCCCTGTACAAATGAAAAGTTAAACACTTGCAACATTCCAAGGCACAAGATAAACATTGCCATTCCAAAAGTTATACACAGCAGGATATAAACCATTGGGACCCAAATAAGCCCAAAATCATAAGGACAAACATGCCCCTGTGGAACATCTAAAGCAACCTGTAATGATTTGTGAGCTCCAAAAGCTTTACATGGCTCCACCCCTACAGTGCATCTGGTAGCTCCCACGGTTTTTCTCTCAGGCCTGATTTGCTCCCTTTTTGCAGCTTTCCTTAGACCATCCAAATTCCTGGATTTTTCAAACTTCTGAGGTTTCCTTTGAATAGGCTTCTCACTCACAGATTTACACACTGCCCTCTCAGGGGCACATTGCCCGGCCTCCCAGGCCTTCTGAAATCTAGGTGGAAGCCTTCTTGACCTCAGAACTCCTGTACTCTGAATACACCTAAAACCAATGCCACATGAATCATGCCAAGTGCTGCTGGAAGCTGGAGCGTAGCCAGGTTTCCTTTTCTCTTGGCCAAAGAAGTTGAGTGCCTGGATTTCTGAGCACTCTGACCCTGATTCCAAGAAACAAATTTTCTATGTCTGCACCATTCTGTAATTTGGTGTGGCTGTTGCCTCCATTTTGGAACTTGGAGTTCTGTGGCTTTCTCCTCAAAGCAAAGTCCCTCACTTTTGTAATTTTGAACCTGCCACCTCCTGTGATGCATTCAGGGCCTCTTTTTTACCCTCCTGTTCTTTCTCAGCAACGGAGAGCCTCTCAGCTCTATCTTCACAGTCCATAGCCTTCCTGGCACTTCCTTTCTGGCCAAACTCACAATATTTTAAATCATCCTTCTGAGCTCTTTGCTCTTGACTCTCAACATAAATCTGGCTAAAAGCCCCCAGTAACAACCCACTCCACTGTCCCAATATTTGGCTGCTTTGAAATTTCTTTTTCAAGATTAACTAGTCCACTGTGATTAATCCACAGTCTCAGGCAAAGTCTCTGGATAGGAGCAAAATGCAGACAAACCTTCTGCCAAGCCATAACGCAAGTCATGCATAGTCCAACAACCAGTGCTGTCATTCTTACGAGCAGAAGCCTCTGTAGCCTGATCTTTACAGTCAGACTTCTTATCAGCATTCTGGTCTGAGCTCTGACCAGAATCTCCCAAACAGAGCAGCTGAAGCTGTTCCAGTGCTTCACTTGTAGGCCACATCTCCACACCTTTCCTATCTCTTCCTACAAGCCATTGCCAAAAGCTTGTAATCCCCGTTGTCAGTTATAGCCACAGCAAGGCTCCTCTACTACCAAATTCTGTCTTAGCTACTTTGTACTCATTGCTGGGACAAATGCCCAGTACTCAAAATGAAGGAAGGAAAGGTTTATTTAGCTCACAGTTTGTGGAAGTTTCAGTTCATAGTCCACTGACTCCAAGGTGCATGATAGCAGTTCATGGCGGCAGAAAACAATGAAGAGCAGAGGAGGAGCAACAGCTGTGGCATCCAGCAAGCCTCTCTCTTCCTTCCATGCTGATTGTGAGGACTGCCCCTCCCCTGCGAAGAAGTGGTGTGGCTGTGAAGATCAAGCTCCTCCAAAGACTGGGACTTCTCCAAGGAAGCAGGGCAGGGTGGCAGCCTTCCTCAGCTCCTTTATATACACTTCTTGTGCTGAGTCACACTGGGGCAGCCCATAGCCCTACGGTGGTACCAGTCCCACCCCAGGTTGGGCCCTGGGTGGGTGGGGGTCCACACCATAGCAGCTGATTCAGCCAGGTTGACACATTGTATCAACTAACACAATTGGCTTGAATGAGATCTCCAATCCGAGCTTTCTAAGGAGTCTCCACAGACTTCCACAGTGGTTGTGGCAGTGTGCACTCCCACTAAAAGTGTAGAATGCTTCCTTTTTCCTCACAGTGCCACTAGCATTTATAATTGGCCGACTTCTCCATGTTAATCATTCTTTCTGGTGTGAGATGGACTCTCAGTGTTGTTTTAATTTGCATTTCTCAGTGGACCAATGATGTTGAACATTTTTTCACATACTTACTTAGCATATGTATTTCTACTTCTGGGAAGTGTATGCTCATCTCAGATGCCTAATTTTGGATTGGGTCTTTGAATTTTTTTTTCTACTTGATAAGTCTTTGTTTTTTATTTTTCTACCTGATAAGCCTCTTTACTGACAAAAGGATGAAAGTTCCAGATTAACCATATAGTTGTTTAAAAAAATTTTTTTTTCATATAGTTGTTTTTACAAAGGATATTTTTCTCAACTTACTTTACAGTTAACACACACACACATATGTGTGCATTATAACTACTTTTCAAACTATAGTTTCCACTAATTTCTGTGTGTACAATTTCATTTACTTATTTATCCAGTATAAAAAAAATCCATGTTTTTATCAGCAGGGAGCCTTAAAAGGTCTCAAATGACTGAATCAAGTCACCAAAAGAAAAACAACAATATCCAAAACCTTTTAAAGCAATAAAAATTTCCTTTTTCAAAACAGGTTATTTTTTATTTTTTGTCTTTTTTGAGACAGGGTCTCACTATGCAGTTCAGGCTGGCCTTAAACTCACTTTGTAGCTCAGGCTGGTCTCGAACTCACAACAATCCTTCTGCCTCAGCCTCCCAAGTGCTGGGATTACAGGCATGTGCCACCACGCCTAGATAAAACAGGTTATTTATAGACTAAAATTCATACTCCATATTGCCATCAATGTAATTGTACAAGAGCATACATACAAGAACCCTAGGAAGGAAATAATTCATTGCAAAATATTTGTGATCAAGAAAATATTGTTTGTCTAAATAAATACACATGGTATATAATAAACATGCTCTTCACAAATACACAAAGTATGCATAAGGAAAAGATTCAAATGGACTCTGGAAGCATTTGCACAAAGTTGTTCAAAGCAAGGCAAAGATGCCTTTCTCCCAGTGTTATAAAAATATGGAGACTTGCTCTAGGAGGATTTCATCAACCTCCATCAATGATATGCACAGCCATTAGATGGAATCAGCAGTATTGCTGACAGCAAACCATTCCACCAAACAACCAAGAAACATTAAAAAAAAACCAAATGATACTCATCAAAACCAAATGTAATGAGTAAATGAGCAGGTTTGTTCTAATAGAATGCTTGGGAGTCAAACACAGTCTTGTGTTTTATAAAAGCCCAAACCTACTTTCTCAATATGAGTTACCTTTACCTGGACCTCTACTTTTCTTTCAAATATATTTTTACATTGAGTAAGTACATTATTTGTCTGATCCTGTTTGCATAAATTCTCTCTTCTTCCTATCTTCTATGGCCCTCTGAAGTCCCTGGAGAAGTTCAGGAAACACCAGCTCTGTGTAGTATCTTGGCCCAGAACTGGCATCTCCCACTTTCCTTCCATCTTCTCTGAATTCAGTAAAGTCGCAGCACACAAATACAATTACAGCAGAAAGTAAGCAATATAGCCAAAATAAGCATTATAGTTTGTTGTTGTTGTTTGAGACAGGGCCTCACTACGTAGTTCAGGTTTGGCCTTGAACTCTTGATAATCCTCCTATCTGAGCTTCTGGAATGTTGGGATTATTGGTATGCACCAGCATCCCCAGCAACATTCTAGTTCTTATTTTATTTTTTTTCTTTTTAAGACTTAAAATTTCTGAATTTAGTTCAACTTATAATATCACATTTCCAAAAAAAGTGAACTTTTTGCACAAGGAATTTAAATAAAATCATACCAAGATACACAAAAACGAAACTGTCCAAAACTTATTGTAAAGAGAAAAGTGATTAAAGCATATACATAAAAAACATCAGCTATGGAAGAACAAGATTAAATAGTATCTTATTCTACATTAGAAAGACCTGTTTAGTGGGTTCCTTCCATTCTCTTGCATGGAGTTCTGGTCGTTGTGGTCTCTCTCTAGAACAGAAAGAAAAGAACCAAGTGTGTAACAAACTAGACTAATTAAAGGACTGAAAGAAAAAAAGATCTATTCCGTTTGAATTTTATACTTAGCAAACATATCTTTGAAAATTAAAAGTAAAATATTTTCTAGTTATACAAACTTGAAACATTTTAATACCTACAGATGCAGTATATAAGAAATAACAAAGATCATAATTCAAAAGCAAAGAGAAGTTGCAGTATGCTCCTGGATGAACAATAAAGAGCTCTCAAAATAATAGCTATACAGGACTATATAAAATAGATTAGATGAACCCTTACTTAAAAAGTCATTGAAGATTTCTATGAAACAATACCAAATATATCAGGTTATACACGTATTTTTTCATATATATGTGTGTGTATGTGTGTATAAAGGACAGGGAAGAAGTAATATGAAGTCAACAGAAAATGGAAATATACTTTTTAAAGTTTCCAATATTAGGAGAAGATATCATATGATGTCTTTTAGATAAATTGTAATCCAAAGATGTAGTATAAATCTTATTTTATAGTCAAATATTTTTTTAAAAATTTATTTATTTATATTTTAACTTGAGTGAAAAATAGAAGCAAAAACAAATAAGAAAAAATGAAATAAACAGGGTAACATACAACAATACATATGTTACAGATTTTCAAAACATGGATAGCTAATTCTTACATCTACATATATATATATATATATATATATATATATATATATATATATATATATATATATATATATATATATATA